>JAJOOS010021641.1:0-14623 GCA_029582725.1 Solanum chiquidenum
AACGTTAGAACTCGCCTTGTTGCTACTTGTCGGACCAAGGAGGTAATCAACAAGAAAAGAATTATCAACATAGATTTAGTGTGATACTATCTAGTAGGCTAGTGTCGATTGGTGCGAAGTAATAACTAAGCCAAACATCGATTATGATGTCAATATGAGGTAAAAGTAAGGGTTAGTAAATTATACACGCGTAGCCGGACAAAGGTGCGGGGTGAAATTCTCTAGATGTCGGACCAAGGATTTAGAGATACCTAACTTATTACTTTGCATGTAATACATGTAATACACTAGGAGAGGATTGTTATTACTAGGATTTCTGAGTTATGAGCTTGTGGGGAACACATATACCCTAGTTATTTTTCTCATCTTGATAACAACCAAAACCGACTTTTGATTACTAATTATTTATTGAATTCTTAACAATTTGTTTCAGAAAACCCCCCCTTTAACTACTCGTTTTTTGGAAGTAATTTGACTAATTGAATATAATTGTTGGTTAAAGTAAAGTCTAAACCATTTTTCCTCGTGGGATCGACCCCAGCCTACAAGTTGGATTCTTTACTTGATAACGATCGCTTATGCTTCTTTAAGGAGGTGTAATTTGAGCTAATGTCATCAATGAAAACAATAACAAACATATCTAAATAAGGTTTGAATACTCTGTTCATAAGGTCCATGAATGTTGCAGGCGCATTAGTCTAACCAAACGACATGACCAATAACTCATAATGACCATAATGTGTCTTGAAATCTATCTTAGGGATATCATTTTCTCTTACTCTCAACTGATGATATCTAGATCTGAGGTCTATCTTAGAAAAAAAAGTGGCATGCTGAAGTTGATCGAAGAGATCATCAATTCTCGGAAGAGGATACTTATTCTTGATAGTAACCTTGTTCAACTGACGGTAATCTATACACATTCTAAGGGAACCATCCTTCTTTCTCACAAATAAAACCGGAGTGCCCCAAGGTTAGACACTTGGTCAAATAAAACATTTCTCAAGGAGATCTTTCAACTTCTTTTTTTACTCTTACAACTCTTTTGGTGCCATTCTATACGGAGGAATAGAAATAGGATGAGTATCGGGAAGAATATCTATACCGAAGTGTATTTCTCTCTCAGGAGGGACTCCGGGAAGATCGTCTGGAAAGACTTCTGGAAACTTTTTTACTACTGGAACTGATTGAATAGAAGGTGTCTCAACACTAGAGTCACTAACTCGGACTAAGTAATAGACACACCCCTTGGAAACTAAATTTCTCACCTTAAGATACGAAATAAAACGACCCTTAGGCACTGCTGAACTACTCTTCCACTCTATAACTAGCTCATTAGGAAACTGAAACTTAACAACTCGAGTTATACAATCGAATGTGGCATAACAAGCATGAAGCTAGTCCATACCTAGAATGTCATAAAAATCTACCATGTCTAACTCAACTAAATCAGCCATGGTGCTTTTATGATTGACGGAAATGGTACAATCACGATAGACTCTCTCAGCTAGAATAGACTCACCAATAGGTGTAGAAACACTGAAGGGCTCAAGAAGATTCTCAGGAAGAACATCAAAATTCAACGCAACATAAGGAGTCACAAAATATAGACTCGCTCCTGGTTCTAGAAAAACATAAACATCAAAATTAAAGACTTTGATCATACCAGTGACAACATCTAGTGAATCCTCTTAATCTTGGAGACTAGAAATAGCATATAGACGATTTCCTCCTCCGCCTGTCCCGAAAGTAGCTCGTCTAGATGCAACTCTGTCTGGTGGAGGAACTGAAGAAGATTGGGCTCTATTACCCCCATTATCATTACCTTATCTGTTCTTAGGGAACTCTTTCATAAAGTGACCGTTCTAACCATACTTGAAGCAACCAGTGGAGCCATCAAGACATACTCCTACGTGAATCCTACCACACTTAACACATGCAGGAGTCCCATTACCTCCTTATGCCACACTATATTGAGACTGCACATGTCTAGATCTAAAATTTTGTGAATTCTGATTGTGGAACTCACCTCTGTTCCTTAGTGTAGGTGCACTAGCAGATGATGGAGCATGTCCCTTTTGCTTATGTTGGAAATAAGACCGGTTCGCATTACTCTTTTGCTTCCCGGACTCACTCCCTGATGTCTTAGCCTTCTTGTTTCTAAACTCTTCTCTATCCCTCAGCTTGTCCTCCTCAACCTTTTGCACAAAGATCATCAGCCTTGTTATGTCCATATCACTTATCAGCATAGCTGCCTTGCCTTCCTTACTTGACAGACGAGACAACCCAGCAACGAATAAACTCATCCTGCTCCTCATGTCAGCAACCATCTCCAGAGCATAGCAGGAAAGTTAGGTGAGCTTAATAATGTACTTATGAACACTCATAGATTCCTACTTAAGAGTGAGGAATTTTCATACATTTGCGAAGGCCTCCTTAAACATAGCCCAACTCACAAGTGGTGCACCTTCAACCTTATTCTTTTTCCATTGATCGAACCAGATTCTAGCAACACCCTTCAATTGGTATGCAACTAGCTCCACCCTCTCAGCATCAGCAATGTGCATAATCTCAAAATCCTTATGAAGCTCTTCCACAATGTTTTTCGGATCCTGTGTGACACTTGAACCAGTGAAGTCTGGAGGATTCATCCTTAAGAACTCACAGATCCTAGACGTATCAGCCCCTTCTTGTCGAACTTCTCTATGTTGCCCAACTTGATTGGTCATATCTTGACTTAACATCTGCATAGCTTCACGAAACTTAGCATTGGTGACCTCTTATTAGCGTTGCACTTCAGGTGCATTCGGTACCCCTTGTTCCTCAACATTCCTCCTAGCAGGGTGACCTGTGACAGCTCTTCATGGAGGCATGATCTGATAGATACGCGCAAGCAGGAATTAGAAGAAACCTTTTAGAGATAAAACTCTATCGCACGAAATGAGTATGAAAGAAGAGAGATAGTTCCTAAATGTTGTAGCTTCCTAATTATAGATGTGGCGCGCTTCACACCGATAACTAGGACTCTACAGAAACGGGTTCATAGACTCCCTATGACTCTTGAACTCTGTGCTCTGATACCAAGTTTGTCACGCTCCGAGCCTACACCCTGGGGGGAACTGGCACTCGAGAACCATTGTTGTCCCCAAGCGAACCCTTGGCCTGACTTACTACTCATCGGAAGACTTTACTCAACAAAGATAAGTTCATGAAATAAACTAGAATGTTATAAAAGAAAACATTCAACTGGCCAATTAGGCAACTCAAGTCTTATAATCAAAACAACTGAAATATCAAGACTAATGAACTAATAAATATATGTCTATTAAGCCACTAATACTAAGAGGGATGTCGGTACAAGACCCCCGATCATTCTAACAACTAAAATGATAAATCAATAATATAAAGGGATCCTCCGAAAAGCAAGGAGGCTCACCAAATGACTCTGAAATGGTCAAATGGATCAACGAAGCACTGGATACTGATCATGGTTAACTGTATCTGCATCATAAAAGATGTAGTCCAAATGGCATCATTAAATGGAATGTACGAGCATGCGAGGGGAAAACTAAACAAGACGTAAGCTTGAACTAGAACTGAAGAAACTTGCCTCGTCTCAACTCAACTCTACTCATTTTAATATAGAACAATAAAAAATATGCAGTATAAAGAAAAGCTTTAAAAACATGTAGATAATAACTCATTTTATTGAAAAACACACAATGACTCAATTTGTATACAAAAATACAAGTAACTCTATGTATATAATAATACAAAATATCTCTGTGGGAGTTTCTTTAACCGACAACCATCACTATGAGCTATGTGATGATACAACGTCTTGCCTCACGCTGCCAGGGTCGTCCTATACCTTTCCGGAGGTATAGAACCTAACTACTAAGTGGATCCACTAGTCTATGCTAAAATTCATTCAGGAATCATCTAAAAAGTATGACCCTTTTCTACCCATGTTGGCTACACGGTTTACGGAGAATTTGAATTATCTGAAATCAAGTTTGTCCCCACATCGATGCTCAATACTACTCCTAAAATGTAACTAGCTCATATGTTTAAAAACATAACTCTTTCTGTGGTTTGAGATTATTACTCAAAAACTAGATCAAAAGCTCTTTTGGAAATCAGTGTTTCCTCTTTTGTTTAAATGTGAAAACATTTACACCTTGGGATTACTTAGTTCCCATATAATCTTTTGAAGAAAAAGAACTTCAATCTTACTCTTACTCAACTCAATGCTCAAGTCTTAAAACAAGTTTAAAACAATTGTAAACGACTTTTGAAATGACTCAAAGAACTCTCAAGACTTGACTCTTAACTCTACCTTGAATTTGAATTATGAATTCAAGGTTATGATTTGTGATAGGAAGGATATTGTGATGATTAAGAGTGTTTTTAGATAGTTAATCATGACAAACGGTAAAAAAAATAAATTGTCTGGTAGCAAGTCCGCGACGCGGAGATGCATTTTAATATTTGGTCGTGAAATAATTTTTGAAACTGTGGAGTCCGCATTCTCTCCGCAATGCAGAGAGTAAAGTTCACTATGAAGGAACAGGTCCGCGACGCGGACCTAGTACTTATTTTCTGTCCGACTTTTTCTTCCTTGTTTTCTAAACTAATTCATTTCAATTCGATTCTTTTTCTCAATTTCTCTTAAGATTCAGATGCTCAACACATGTACACAAGAATCTACTCATAAATGACTCTAAAATCGACATTGTTTCCTCAAGAACTCAACAATCCCATCCTAACTCAAGAACGAAAGCCAATTTCAAGAACACAATTCAAGATCATCAAACTTTCAACTTTCTAAAACGAAATTATGCTGAAATTAACATGATTGGTGCGTGAGTGAACGAACCCAGTGCTATGTGAACTCACATACCTCTTAGGGACTAAATTCTTGGCGAAATCTGCAATGAAATCCTCAAGAACTCGACGAAATCTTGACCTTTCACCTCTTTTCTCCTCTTGAACTCTTTTCTAAAATCCCTAGCGTGAATTATAATTGCATAAACTGAAACCAATCAGTTTAGACCCCTAATTAATTACTAAAAACGGAATAAATCTTATAGGGTAAGAAAAAGACCAAAATACCCCTCTTAAATCCGGGTAACTTCCTTAAATGGACAGCCCGACTTCAAATGGGGATATCTCCCTCATATGAGCTCGAAATTTAGCAAACTCGGTGGCGTTGGAAAGAGGATTTCAAGAACTTTCATTTAATATCTTATATCCCACCTAAATCATCCTGTACTAAGAATTATGGTCGTTTGAAATTGACCCAAAACTCATACTTAGCATATCTTGCCAAAATTTTCAGATTTGCTTTTTCCAAATTTGATTCTTTCTATTTTTAGCTCTTTCAAATAGTGAGCTGTTACAGTTTATATATTTAATGATGCAAAACATAATTAGGAATGCTATGGTCTTAAGATTGTAAGTGGTATGGAAAAATGGGGTGCTACGTAGATATAGAAACTACCATACTTATTGAATCTTGACAGTATAGGAAGGCCAGGAGGTAGGAAGTCGGATGAAAAACACCTTTTTTTTGTCTAATTTTAGAGCTCACAATTCATATACAAGTGTTTAGGAGATTGGATGAGTGATTGTACAGTTATCTATGTTGTTCAGATTCAACAAAAATGTTGTTGCACCAGTTTTGAATCCTTCAAAAATGCACTGTTTGTAGAGGATCCGACACACACCCATTGACGTTATTGAAAAGTTTCAGCCACATAGGTTATCATTCGGATCCCACTGAAGTGACCAAAATACAATACGATTTATATGTATAAGTTTGTTGAAGACGCCATCAAGTATTAAGTACTAACTAAAACTTTAAGGTCATTTTTAAAGCACTGTCATAAGTCATATACACTAAAGTCATTTCAGGTAAATTAATGTTAATGTTAGTATTTTACTGGAGAAGGTGAAAATATAGGATGAAAAAGGAGAAGAGAACAGCCAATCATAACAGAAGGTAAAAGGAAAATCAATTTCTAAACAATGAAAGACCAAAAATTATCTATAATACTGCCTATTTTGAGGAAACAACAAAACTCATTACAATTGCTTATTTTTCTTATTTGACGGTGATATCTTTCAGATTAATCAGCCATTATATTATGTATTGATGCTTACAATATTAAGATGCATATATTCTTTTGTTAATGCCCAAATTGTTACACTGAGAAATAAAGGAGGATAAAAAAAGAGTTCATTCTGAGCAATGACGGAAGCCACTGAAATCAAAGCTCACCAAGAACTTTGAACAAATGATTGAGCACAAGACTACTGAAATACAAGCTTAATATCATACTATTATATATAAGCTTCACAATATTTACAATAGACACAAGTGTGTCGTGCAGATACACTGATCGCAGGCGTTGTTGTAGTAGTTGTGATAATACAAGATAACAATATCTTACTCTAGAACAACAGGATCGAATTGGAGTTCAGGTAAGCCTCTCCAGTCCCAGAATTTATGGCATAGCAAGATGTCAAGATATCTAAAAATGCAATATTGTTATTATTATTGAATGGTAGAGATATTGGAAAGGAAGTGAGAAAGATACTACATCGACCAATTGAAGCAGAGTTCACTAAATTAATTCCACAATTCTACAGCCAAAAGGTGATAGCTTTATGGTGAAGTTATGTTAATAATGAACATTTACCTAGACGAAGGTGTAATACAACATACCTAACTGAGGCAGCCCAAAAACTTGGAAAAGTTGTCTACCATCTTTGTTACTTCCTTCTCCCTAACTTCTAATAACTGGTCCTTCATACCAATTGAGGTTGTGCAGATTGAGAATCCCAAAAGTTGATTCTTTTTTAGTAACCAAAAGTACCAAAATGAGGAAGATACTTCCTGTAATTAAATATAAATATATCAAATTCAATCATAAAAGTAATCATTGTTATATGTCAAACAACACGAAATGTTTTAAAAATCTAACAACATTTAAGCTCAATTATCAACGTCAATAGACATTTAGAGCATCACATAGCTACTTTGATGTTATATTACAGATAAGTGTAAATATACAACTGAATTGAGTTAAACATATGTACAACTGAATGTAAATATAGCATGTATAATCTCGTATTACAGAGAGTACACAAGTGAATGGAGTTGACATTTCGATCCGACAGAAGTGACCACCGAATGGAACTTCCTAACTGATTTGTACACTTGCCCATGAGAACACAAATATAGACAACACAGAGTACAACTACTTTTATCAAGAAGCCAAAAACTAAAAAATACAAAAATACTACTTGGCGTCAGTAGACATTCTAAGCATAGCCTAACTTCTTCACTATTCAATGTACCTAACCACAAATAGTCAGCTTAAGATCCTCGTAGGTGTATGAACTTTATTATTTCCACTGACCGCATATTTATTTGAAGAAGGTAAATGAAAAGGTTCAGATAAAAGAAAATATATAGGTGAAGCTCTAAATCAGCCATTGGTTGTTCATTATTTTTGACATGTTTGCCTAGACACAGTTGAGTGAACTCGACCTTCAGAACACTTAACACTATGTAGTCAAATTCAATTAAAAAGCATAATAATGAACTAATGAGCCTTCGAAATAGAGGTTGAAACACTAACATGAAACTTATTAATGTAAGCTCAATATGAAATAATGGCTAGAATAACTTAGAATGACCTGTTGAGACAAACTCAATTTCAGTTACTGCTCCAGACCTTGTCCTTGGTTCTATCAGCTATGGAGTCTTCTTGTGGTTCTTTTAATTTCACTTAATTCCTCATTACTGATCGTTAGGGAAAATACAATGTGTTGTAATTGACTCGTCGCTTTTAGAAGAGAATAGATTCTCAGAGTTACTTATCTAAGCAAGCCTTACAACTCTTCCATTTACGGCCCCTTAATGTTTCATTATCAGAACTAAATAGGCATGAGTTCTTGAAAGGTAACAACAAGCCACATTTCAGCTAGACATATTTAGTAAGTTCATACTGCTACTTATCAAGTTAATTGCAATATCCTTTCAAAAAGGGAGAAAAAGACCCGTTGATTTACTTAACTTCACTCCATTTAGTTGTCCACCATAAAATTACTGAAATATATCTAAATAATCAAACACAAATTGTCAAACTCAACAAAATCCCAATTTAACTTTGGCTAAGCAAGCTGACTAAATCATAGTCAGTTCTGAAGCCCGCTATAAAAGGAATGTTAGAGTAGGTAGACAACAAACATTAAATCATCAGAACTTTAATTAACACTTCTAATACCGAATCCTGAATAAACTGGATGGAAACATAATTATACATGACCCCAACTAATATCTTTCGCAATTTCACATAATGTAGACGAGTTAGATCATTTTAGGGTGATGCCAGAGGTATAGAGCCATACTTGATTTATAGCAGCAACAACAACATACCGAGTGCAATCCCACAATTGGGGTCTAAACAACATACTTGATTTAATTGAATAATATTCTAATCAACACAATTGGAACTAATACTTCCCAGAAATTGTATAAATAGTAGCTGCAACAGTACGTATTTCACATAAACCAATAGAATAAAACAACTACATTCAACAATAAAACATGAAATTCATTGTAAATTAAAGCTTAAAAAATGTCACTTTATCATTGCCCTAAGGCTCTCCATCAAATTAAAACAAAATCACAGGAGTTAAGAAAATTACCACATGCTGCCGCGATAATTCAATGAACCTTATGATTTCCTTTACCACTGTGATCAACCAGAGTTAATATAACCGAAGTCCTAACATCGTTACCTTCATCCGCCAACGCAATATAAAGTGACACATACAAATAGGGGTAAAAAGGGGACAACTTTTCAAGAATAACAATAGAAAGAATTATTTAAAATGTATTGTTTTTCCTTCCCAGACAACTTTCTTAGTTTCATTTTTAACCATTTTAGAGTTACTGAAATCTAACCCTTTAATAATTCTGAAGCTCAACTAAATAAGACAGGCAACAAAAAGAACAACTTTTTTTATGTAATACCAAGTGTTTGATGAGAATATATTATATAGTACACATAAATGTAAATATACAAGTCTGTTGGAATACTGACCCCTAGATTTGCCTAAGGAACAAGTATATTATATCTGTTACTTTGCAAATTACAACAGTTACATTATGTAAAGCAAATAAATTAATGACACAATATTTTATCGCAGAAAACCCCGACTCATAAAGGGTAAAAAACCATGACCTACACCTCTGTAGGTTTTAGCCACACTTCAGTAAACTCTGAGCCTCAACAAAAGATTACAAACATATGTAACCTAAGGAATTATAAACTCTAATTCCTAGACGTCAACAACCAACTAGATTGTCGACCCCACTTCAAGTTATGAATTTGGATAACAACTCCTACAATCCTAGGAACTAACTCTAATTAAAAAGCATATACACCACAAATGTAATCAAAATTAAAGATAGAATCAAGCACTTGTGATGGAAAAAAAATGGAAAGTCACAGGCTAGAGTGGCTAGGCAATAACAAAAGATCGGGCATGAGAGGGTAAATAAAAGTCCTCTTTCAGTAGCACAAAAAGCATCTTTTGGATTAACAAAATAAGTATTCTTCTCAATTTCAAAGATAGCCTTGGTTTATGCAAGCCCAGCCTTGAGCTTTGTGTTTTATTTTTCTTTAGCAGACCTACACGTTCAAGATCATAGTTCATATGCAGCTGGTCCATGGTATTCTAGTGAGTGACACTTATGACTTCAATTTCAGCTTATTTTTTTCTTTTTGTATCACCTTTAAGGAACTGGTTCAATCAATCTTGTGCCCTTAAAAAAATAGTTCACTCATCTCTAACCCCCAATATCGGTAATCACCTTGCCTAAGAGCACTGTCCGCTTCCCAAAGTTCACAACTCTAATATCAATAGAGTCATCTTTAATTTCAATAGAGTCAGTAAGAGGAACAAATTTTCTTTAGCATCATTTGTAGAGGAACATGTTCTCCCAATCTGTTCCTTAGACGTGGTATTATCAGGTGCAACACCAACTATAATAATTTTTTACATCAATCGTAAATCCCAGTTTATATGGATCCCAATAGAAGAACTAGGTTCGACTGAAGAGTCCCCCATTGATTCCCCCTCACTAGATGCACCCAAGTTAAGCCTAACAACTGAAATTTGTTCAACTTTAAGGTCCCCAAAATATTCCCCCTCACAAAGTACATCCTTCAAAACTTTCTCAGTAATTTTAGACACACCCAATACAGATTCCCCCTAAGAACCAGCACTACCTACTTTCTACACCACAACCTCTATTTTATAAGGCACCAAAGTAGAGGTGTCATCCACCCAAGTCATCTCAACCATAACATCAGATAGACCATCACACTTAGAATCTCCAAGAATGCCATTAAGAACCATACATTGTAATTAATCAAGCACAAACATGTTTCTTGAAGAACACTTTATTCCACAATTTTAGAAAAAAAGGATTTCTTGGTTAGGAAGATTATGAAAGAGAAGGGTGTGAGTTGTAGAGACACACTAGGATAAGGCTTTAAATAGGCTTTTAATAAGATATTTGTTTAGTAGTATGGAGAGTCTTTTGAGATGAAGAGTTTTATCTTGGGTAGAGATCTGGTTATATTTTATCACAAAAAAACGTGATTAGATTCCTTTTAGAGAACGCCAAAAATTGAGCATAGGACATGAATATATCTTTTGGGACAAGTGGAAGGAACAGGTTCAAGTGCATTGATTATATATTTAATCATGAACAATTATAGTACACATACCTTAGATCGCTGGATAATGCTGAATTTTGCTCCAATTTTACTAAGTCTTTCTCCTATGGAAGATGCAAATACAATGTTATAGTGCATGAGTAGCTTGACTTTAAATGTGGTATAGAGACATACAACTAAATGTACAAGACTGAGCATAAATCAAGATTAGAAGGCAGTATGTGCAATGTTCATTAGCTACTGAGGGATACTCATGTGATTTTAATCATCCCCAAGTTCCAACACGTTCCTTTAAAAGTGTTTCTATAGGTTGATCAACCTTCTTAGTTGATGGACTCATGATTTCCTTACTATGATCATCTGAGTGCGCCTCATAAGACTTTTCATGTTTGTAATTGTGAGATATTGCATAGGTTGGACCTGTTTCTTTCACATGTTTCTTCATAATTTATTCGGAGATCCTTGACAACTCATCATTATCATGCATGCTTGTTTTTCTTATTACAATAACTGTAATATACTGAGTGGATTTTGGTTCATTCCTTTACCATTATGCCTTCTTTCAAAATTGTGTTCTTTAGTCTTGCCTATTTATCCAACTTCTTTGATTTGACCATAAAGAATTTTCACCACAAAAACTACTATTCCATCCTTTTCTACAGGTGTTCCTATATGAATGTTGCTCGCTTTCTCTCACTTTTCCAGCAAATTCAAAGGTTAGATTTAGGAATCCAGACTAGCTTGGGTACTTTGTATTGATAAAAAGAATGAATGAGATCTCTATTGATCTATATTGGTAAAACATTTTTAGATTTTTATTTTGCCCCAACCTGTTCCTTTGACGTGATTCCTTTCTTTTAACAAGGTTGATTTTTCTATTTGAGACAGTTTTGAAGTTTTTATTCATGTGAGTTATAACTATTGGGCAGGTACCCCTTGAGTGACCAATACTAACACAATGTGTGCACAATTAAGAGGTTTTCTTAGGGACTTCTTTAACAAAACCTATTCCAGCTTTAGTGTTATGTGTTCTATTACTGAGTTGAGTTACAATCATTGAGGACTGAGTCCATTTGTTTGTCTTCTCAAGCTTATACTTAGTTCTAGCCAGGTCAAGATTTATTGTTCTTGATTTTTCCCTTTCAGAAAATAGTTCATCGTTTAACCTCTTTAGATCTTGGTCACATTTGATTTGGTTACCACTAATTTTTTCTTTCCCATTCCCAGTAACACTTTGTTTCAAAATTTCAGATTTGAGAGCCAAAGTGTAGGAATCAACTTGTTGTACATGTTCCTTTAGGAATTGATTTTCTTTCTTGAGATCAGAATTAATTTTTTCAAGATCAATATATTCAAATTTTAAATTGGTCAAGGAAGTCATTAATTGATCTCTATTTTCATTCAACTCTTGAAAATTATCTATGAGAGTTAGAATAAGGGAAGATAATTTTTTCTTTGAAAAACATTTTAGTTTATTTTTAAGGTCAAGAAGATTTACCTTCCTTTTCTCAATGTCTGATTAATAGTCTAGTTCAGAGTCCTCCATGGCCATCAAATCAACATCTTCTGTATCATCTTCAATTGAGTTGTCTAAACCTGTTCCCTAAGCATCATACATAGCAATGTCAAATTGTTTTTCTTTGCTCAGGGGTAATTTTTTCTCATAGTTTCCACCTTTCTGAGGTTTTTGTTGATCATGGCAATGTCCTCATCATCCAGATCAGATTCATCACTCTCAGTTGCCTTGAAAGAAAAAATCATATATTTTCTTCTTTTACTATTTTTGTTTTATCAACATTCATCTCGTAAGTCTTTAGATTTTGTACGAGTTCATCCAAGCTCAGGGTTGTCAAATCCTTTGCTTCTCTAATTGTAGTGACCTTGATATCCCACGACTTAGGTAGAGTCCTCATCACTTTATCCACCTATTCCTCAGTAGTACATATTTTTCCCAAACACATCAGTTCATTTACAATAGTAGTGAATCTAGTAATCATATCTTGAAGTGATTCACTACTCTCCATCTTAAGTGCTTCATATTCAGTGGATAGTCTAGCAATTCGAAATGTTCTTACTTGGGGAGTTCCTTCATGTGCATTGATTAGTGTGTCCCAAATTTGTTTAGTTGTAGTACAACTAGAGATGCGATTGAACTCGTCAGGTCCAAGTCCACATACAAGGATGCACTTAGCTTTGGCATTCTTTGCGATCATTTTATAATCAACTTCTCCATATTGAGCCTTGGGATTTGGAATGACTTTGCCTTCATCATCCTTCAACATAGGAATAAGAGGACCATCAGTAACTCTCATCTATAATTCATAGTCATGGGCATGTAGAAAATCCTCCATTCTCACCTTCCACCATGCGTAGTAATGTTCATTGAAGAGTGGTGGTATGTTGATGTGTTGAACTTCACTCTGTCCCAGAGGAGGTGCAGAATTCATAGTGATCCTATCTTGAGTTATTACACTCTACAAAGAAAACCTGCTCTGATACCAATTGTTGGAGTACTGACCCACAGATTTGCCTAAGGAATATGTATATTATATATGTTACGTTGCAGATTACAACAGTTACGTTATGTAAAGCAAATAAAGTAATGAAAAAATATTTTATCGCAGAAAACCCTGACTCATAAAGGGTAAAAAACCATGACCTACACCTCTGTAGGATTTAACTCCACTTCATTAAACTCTGAGCCTCAACAAAATATTACAAACCTATGTAACCTAAGGAATTATAAACTCTAATTCCTAGATGCCAACAACCAACTAGATAGTCCACCCCACTTCAAGTTATGAATTTGGATAACAACTCTTGCAATCTTAGGAACTAACTCTAATTCCTAAACTCCAACACAAACCCCCAAAAATTTATATCCCCAAGTCTTTAAGTCACCCCAACTTGAAGACTCTATTCCTACTCCAGTTTATACTTCACTGGATCTATAAAGAATTACAGATACAACTCAATAAAAACTCAGTACAAGCAAACTGGACTTAAGAACTATATAACATAAGCATATGAATCAGCTCTTCAATTATTGTTTCCTTGCATTGGTTGCACTTCGTAATCAGAAATCACTCTAATATGAACTCTCTCTATTTAATTGTATTCTGCTTGTAGCTTTCTGTTTAAGTGCAAAAGTTTTTGTAGTGACCCTAAAAATTGATAGGTGAAACTAGAGCCTAATGTATGAATCTTAAAATTTTAAGTATAAATGGGAGTTATGAAATTTTCCAAAAATTTGACTTAGTATAAGTTCAAGAGAGGGTTCAAGGAAGGTGAAAGGCATCACTTCCCTTCAAAGCTCCCTTGAACATTGCTTTAGCCAGATGGTAGACCATTCCAAGGCCCTTAGAAGCTCCCTTGGTAATTGCCTTAGTTTTATTTGGGCAATTCAAGGGAGGCATAAAAAATGGTAATTTCATAATTTCCTTTTTGGTCTAAATTAAATGGGTATAACCTATATTATTTATATATATATATATATATATATATATATATGATATAAGTAGGTCATTTGAATACACCCATGGATATGCCTTAGCTTTAAAAAGTCAAAGGCAAAGTCCAAGGGAGGGTCCAAGGCTAGTGGATCACTTCAAGGACCTTAAATGCTCCCTTAGACTTTGCCTTAGTTTTATTTGGTAAGTGCATGTGGGCAAGGGACATTTTCGTAAATATTATTTTTAAGTTAAATTAAAAAGTGGGTATATTTTATATTATTTCTAAATAACTATATAAGGTATTAAAACATTTAAAGGGTATTTTTGAATTCATTCTTCAAATTAAAACTCCCAAAGACCTTCTCTCTCTAAAGTTCTCTCAAGTTCAAGGAAGAAGAAGGTGGAGAG
>JAJOOS010021642.1:0-11515 GCA_029582725.1 Solanum chiquidenum
ATATATATATATATATATATATATATATATATATATATATATATGTGTATATATTTCGGATGAGATGACAACTGGATTTTCTAATTCATCCTAAGGAATAGTCAAGTGTTGATTGAGGCGCTATCTGTCCTACCGTTTTATTCATATATGTATAAAATAATAAATGACAGCTAGGATTTAATTAATTAATTAATTTTAAAAAAGGATGATCCTATCCTTGAGATGCACTACATTATAATTTATTGTATTTAGAAAATCAAATCTAATGTCGTTGGAATGACTACCCAATATATCACTTTCATAATATATTCACGATTAACATATTAAAAGAGAGCCTTGCATGAGAAGTACACCTACTTAATTATTTTCATCATAAATACATAACATTTATTAGACTCTGCAATATATCATGTTATTAGGAAATCAAAGAAATTGGCATGACCAAAAAGAGAAAATATGATAATTATTTCTTATTATGAAAAATTATAAGTTTATTAATTCATGAGCAAGTGCACGCGGTTTTTTTGTTTTCTTACTACGATTAAGTAAGTAAAGACTACGTAAAATATAAAAGTTTGGAGCACAAATACATGAGTGCATCATTGTTATATGTTTAATATCGAATTTTTATTAAGGAGTGGTAAAATATAAAGTAAAAATGAGCACAAAAGCATGAGTGCATCATTGTTATATTGTTTAATATCATATTTTTATTTAGGAGTGACAAAATATTAAGTAAAAATGTATAAGCGCTGTTGTCTAGGATAGATAGCACAACCTCAAGTAATTTGTGCAATTCCTTAACCACTACACTAAACCTCCAACTCAGGTTAAAATGTGTCAACACTTGTAAATATATTTTATTAAACCAAATTTTAACCTATATATAGAATGTAATTTTCCGAAGAAGGGGTCGCTTGACACCCGGGGTAGCTCCTCTATTGTAATCTAGATATTCTATGAATTACGATCATATTTGGCAATTGGCATATCTATCCTCATTATCGTTTTGCCATATCATCGAGACACGAGTCCTTTCTTATCTTTGGGGCACAAGGTCCCGCCTTTTTCCTGATGACAAAACATTTTAAAACCATGGTTCTACACTATATCCACTGTCGATTTGGGCCGTATTTAAACGGGCTATGGGAAAAGTGGGCTGGGTGGATACGAAACCATAAGCCCAAATTTTATTGGGCCCTAGCTATAAGAAGGATGGGCAAAGGCATTAAGGACCTTCATCTGTCACACTGTCTTTCAAATCGACTAATCTTTGCTCTTTGACAATCGAACTTAAACTAAGCAAGACATAAGTTTTTAAGAAACTAAAGTCATTTTCAAACATAACTTGTGAAATATTATAATACGCACAAAATAGGGCAAAAGACCCTATATATTTGTCTGCTCTCTTTGATCTCCCATTTTGATAGGAACTTTACACTATCATACAACATCAAAATTACACATTACAATTTTTTTAATCTTGAACCGCATATCTTAATCCTTCCCTGTTTTCTAAGGAAAAGATATATGTAAAGATGGATCTTGGGCCTAAGCTAGCTTATGAAGGGAGGATTGTCCAAGTCCTTATAAGGAGACCAAATTCCCATCCCTTTTCCGATGTAGGAATTCTTAACAATATCAATACTTGAGAAGAGATACTATGTAACAAAAAGATGAAGGCAGATAATATAACAAAAACATACTCAAAACTATCTACACAAATACGTTTTAGCAATACATGTAACCAACAGATCAGAAACAATTCACGTGGGAATGAAACAAAAGAAAACAACTACTTAAAAATATGAAAAATTTAATTGTCTTATAACTATTTCTCTGCTTTCACCCGGCTCATGAAAACACTTGTCAGAACTGTTTTCGACTCGAAAGATGCCTTCAGCAACTCCAGCGCCTGCAAAATAACGGTAGGAGTTCACTAACTAGGAATACTTAAACCGAATAGAAAACGATATACAAAAGACACGAGCAGTGGGGTCTGAGAAGGATGATGTATATGAAGACCTTAAAAGATGCAGAACATATTAAAATAAAAGAATCTTTAAATTTTAAGGATAATTGATTGATTACCTCTTCCATTCCGAAACTTACTACTTTCTCCTGTAGTAGACCAACATCCCTGACATTAAACTTGTTGAGAAGGGCAATGCAAGAAATGGTGGACAGGGGCTTAATTACCAAGTCATCTTCCACCATGTATGTCACGACATCCTTCACAAAACCCCCTGCTGCTTTCACAACTCCACTCGCTACCGGAGGAGCAACATAAAGTAACTTTAATGACATACTACATCGACAGCTTATACAGAGAGCAGTAGGGTCATCAGAAACAGTTGAGTGGGAACTAAAGCTAGAACAGCCATAAAAAGTCTTCTTATGTGTCGGAACATCGACATTAAGCAATTGAAAAGGAACTGGAGAGATCCCAACTGAAGACTTAGGTTTTAAAAGGATATTCTTGCATTGGTTCGGTTGAATATAAATGTCCTTCAGATTTTCTACGCTTTCGTAGAGGTTAGGCAAGGAACCACTCATTCCTTTCTCCTTAAGAAGACTGATAACAGTTCCGGTAGGCAATGAGAGAATGTGAAAGAGGAAATCAACGCAATCCTTATTAGCCTCAGCAAATAGGACTTTGCCAGCCTTGGTGTCAATCAAAAGCTTCATGCTCAACTTCATTTTTGTTCTGAATCTACACTTTATCAAAGCACAAACACAGTGAATTAACAAAGAGACCTAAAACAGGCCACAATTTACGCTATGTAATGAGATTTGATTTTCTTCCATTATATACAGAAAACAAGCAGCATGAGTATGTATGATTACAATTGCAGAAACTATGATAGGTCCTAGGAGATTTAGAATTTCTTTCGAATTGAATTCTATATAGGTATGATCAAAGACACTTAAATATATATTTGCAATTGCTTCATCATCTTATAATTTTTGACACAACAATGAAGCAATCACCAGTGTAGTCGAACCAATAATAGTAATCAAAATTCTCTTCGTTAATCTCAAACATTTGCAATGAAATGCAAAGTGTATCATCTCAAAACGCAAAGAACTTGAGAGTACTGAAACAAAGTTCTCATTGCCAAAGAGAAAGTAAATCTTTTGATTTAAGTATGGAACCAAAATTAGATTGTTAACTCAATTCTATACAGATATACTATTATCATACGTAACCATTATAGGAGTATGATCTATCTAAAATAGATTAAAAGTTGGTAATTTTAATCGCAAGAGAGCCCGCTTCTGTACATTTGTTAAATTTCTTTGCGTTTTGTACCTCTAATGGATACCATATTTTTTACAAATTTCATAACCAACATTTCAACTTCATTATTTATTCCCTACCTACCCAGTACTGGTTTAAATCATATTAAGAAATTAACTATCTGCCTAAATGGCTAATATCATGTGCTCGTATAAACTTATAGAAGCAGTTTACAAATTATAACAATTCTACATCAGAAAACTTACCTGCAAAGCAAAGGTGAAATATTGGAGAGAGATGGATAATAAACCCTACGTTCGAAGGACAGAAAATGACAATTCGTTCCGACGTTCCAGAAGCTTCTCGAATTGCACAAAGGAATATATATATATTTCCGCAATGAAAAAATAATGGATAATAAATCTATATACAACAGTCTTGTTTTTCCATAATTTCCATTATTTTCGTTCTAAATTTTTTCAAAATCCCTTATTTTACTCCCAAAGCATACATAAATTCTAACTCCCAAAACCAACATTTATCCCTTCCTTATTTCACTCCACAAATCTCTCCTTATTTTTAGTCCAATAATAGTGGTAGTTATTTTATCCCTTCCTTATTTCACTCCACAAATCTCTTCTTATTTTTAGTCGAATAATATTGGTATACGTTTGAAATTCAAAATCAGTCTCTTTTGTAGGTTAAGCATATTTTTAGACAAAAAAGTTTTAAAATGATATTTATGAGTCTGTTACCTATTTTTATATACTCCAAAATTTATAATAAAATAAAATAAGTGAACTTCAAATTTTCAACACTAAAACGTAAATTAGAAGAAAAAGAAGAAGTAATAGTACTAGTTATTATTTGATAATAATTAATATAATATTTGTAAATTTTTTATAATTTGAGTTGGTTATGGACTCTAACAACTAATACTTCATTGAAACTGATTAGGATTCTTGTATTATTATTTAATTTTTCCATTGTCTCGTAATAATATTAGTTTCAATTTCACCAAAATTTCATGCAATCTAATATTTTCCTCTTTTTTTCTAATGTTTTTCATAATCAAATTTCTTTAATGGATTGTGTTTGTTCATGTATCTAATTGATAACTTAATTCTTATTTATTGTGATACATTTATAGATATACTTTATTTCAACTTACATGCATCCTTCTATCACAACCTTATTATATCAAATATATTATTATCAACTACAAAATGATACATTAGGTAAGTTATACATATCTTTCAAGGTAAACAATACAATACTTAGCAATTTTAACGAGATACATAAATAGTAATGTATCATGCACTAATTTTTTTAGATATGATACGTAAATTCGAATTTATACTAAATGTATCAATTACATAGCAACTAAAACACAGTAATTTATCGATCTCAAATCTAACGTCTTATGGGCAACAATTATTTATTTAATGTATCTAGTATAAATACAATACTTATCAATTTAAACAAGATATATAAATAGTAAAATGCTAAGTAGCAAAGATATTTATGATGTATCTTCTCAATTTTTTCGACAATTTTGAATCAAAATTGAAAGGATCTTCAATAAACTAGGAGAAGAATTTGGAATCTCAAAATTTTCAACAATTTTGAATCAAAATTGAAAGGATCTTCGCTAAGCTGGGAGAAGAAAGAATCTTGAATATCAAAATTTTTGATAATCTTGAATCAAAATTGAAAGGATCTTCAATGAAATGAAGATTCAAAAGGATATTGTTTGTCCAACAACAATTCCATCACTTTTGTATCCTTAGTAACTCACCTCGCTTACCCAAAATTTTGACAAAAGTTTTTGAATTAAATCTGAAAGGTTTCTTCGTTGAATGGGAGCAATTTAAAATTTTGAATTTCTTCATTCTATTAGAATTTATCTCTGTATGATTGAGAATAAGAAGAAACATAAGCGTAATTTATGTGATTTAATTAATTTTCAGATTTTATTCTCTTTTTAGCGCACCAGAAAGATTTTTCTTGTATAGAATTAATGTATTCGGATGGTGAATTAATGTATTCGAATGATGACTTATGTATCCGAAAGGTACAAATTTTAAGAGATTATTGTAATGAGAAAAAAAGTAGGGAAAAGATGTAATTTACTCTTTATAATATGAGATCTATGTAAGTTGTTGGGCCTATAGGCCAGTACACTAAGAATGGACATGGTATGATATACATTTTAAATTTTTTTATGTTCAGTACCCTATTTGATATAAAAATAGAAAATAACATATTGAAGTATATAGTTACATAAATAATATATATATATATATAATTAAAATATTACTCAAACAATAATGCAAACCTAGTATTAGTATAAACTAAACGATTAAAAGTTGAAACTTTAACTACTCTATTTTGATTGAAATGTATTTTAAATATAATTGATTAATAAAATGAGTTATTTGTACTTTTTTTTGAATATATATTTTTACATGTGTAATGTGTTGCAGTGTTAGTATGATATAATTGATATATTTTTAAACTTGTCGAAGTCATAATACTCTATTATACAAGTATATATTAATCAAAGTTGAAAAAACTATGATTATCAATTTATCATATCGCAAAATATTGAAATTGAACTTTAAAATACTGAAATAAATTGATATAATTCTGATATAATAACTATAAAAATCGAATATAAAATATCAAATTTTTAAATATGGTACCATACCATATCTACCCCAACCGCGCTCTATGTTAAATCAGAAGGGGTAAATGAACAAACAGTCAATTTTTTGGAATTTTTATTCAAGTAGATAAAAGCTTACAATTGAGATATATGTTGTCTGTACTGCTTCTTAACCAAAACTCAAATATAAGTTTAACGAAGTCAAACTTCAAACATTAGCATTTGCTTGTGCAAGCAAACTTCAAACATACAACTTTCTTGACTAGGGTCATCGGACACTGTAGTACATCCTTTGAGTCGGAACATTATTAAGCAAATTCCAAGTGAAGATTTCGGGTTTAAAAGTACATATATCCTTGCATTGTTTCGATTTCATTCAGATTCTCAATGCGGTGTTAGGCAAGCACACACTCATTCCTTTCGACTTGAGAAGCTTAATGACAGTGAGAGAATGTGGAAGAGGAAATCAACACAATCTTTTCCAGTCTCAGAAAATACGACTCTCATCTGCGCTCTTTGGTGTCAATCAACAGCTTCAACCTTAGTTTGGAATTATCGTTCATCATTATGTTTTGGCTGATAACTGCTGCAAGTTTTGTTCCAAATCTCACATTAAAGCACAAATACAAAGCTAAAACAACATGAATTCAAACTTAATTGATGTATTTTTAGAGACAGTTCTATAGATCCAATGAGAATTCTGTAATTTGCACTTGCTTCACCATCATATACTGACTTTTAACCAATAGTGAAACAGACAACAATTTGCATGTTGTCAAATCGATCATTCTCTACGTACATTAATCTTAAAAATATAAAAAATAATGTGAAGTTTAGATTAAGCGTAATTGTAGGAACTTTTATCTCAATTCTACATCTGAAAACTTACCTGCAATTATAAGGCGTTGTATATTGGAGAAAAAAGAACAAGAAACCTTACGTACCGATGAAGTTAAGGGTTTCTTTTATTTTATAAAAATATATCCACTTATAACATATATAAATTCTATTAGTTGTGTGGACTTGACAAAATCAAATTTCGAATATATTTAATAAGCCTTTCCTTATTGAAATTATATACCTAAATTAGTAAAAATCAACTTGGTCGTCATGTAACTGGTTTCAGTGAGGCTTAACTAAGGCTTTTAAATATCTTTTAAAGCATTGAAGTTTTTTTTTTTTGAATTAGGATTCAAATTTACTAATTTATAATAGAAATCACAAGAATCACCAATTGTCACTCATCCAAAGTTTGATTTTATATAAATTTATAATTGTACTAAATAATTTTTAATATTTATAATAAATAAATAAATAACAGAATCGTACTGAATATATTTTAAAAAATATATAGTTTAATTAAAATATAATCTACATTTGAATTAATTGTGGGTGGTAAATTTCATGCATTTGTGTATGTATATAAATGATCATATAATATATTATTTCTACATAAGTTAAATTTGGAAGAAGTGAATGAAGCTAAAATAAAATAAAAATGAGAGACAAGAGAGAGTTGATCGGATGGTAAACACTCCTCACCTCCAACCTTAAGGTTGTGAGTTCGAGTCCCCAAGGAAGCATAATGTGGGAGCTCCTGGGGAGGGGTTAAAAAAATTTGAGATGGGAGATAAAAAGGAAAATTAACCTTTTTTTTATAATAACAAATTTTATCCCTAATTAATACATTTAAGAACAAAATAATTTTTTGTATATAAAATATAGTCATTAGTGACGAAATTATATTTTGTTCAACTATGAAATACATATAACTTTAGGGACAATTGATGTCGTCGCTGATTGAAGTAAAAAAATTAGCGATGATATAATTTTATCGGTAGTAATAACCTTTTTAGTGACAAAGTATACTATTAACTAAAAAAAATATACTTTTTACGAAATAAATTTGTATGTTTAAGCATTTGGGGACGATTTTTCTTTTTGTAGTTAATATATTACTTTTAGCGACGAAGCACTAAATCGTTGTTGTATACTTTTAGCGACACACTTAATGACGAATTATTTTTCGTCTCACAAGATTTTTAGTGACGAAATATGATTTATAAATGACGAAATTA
Source organism: Solanum chiquidenum (assembly GCA_029582725.1). Lineage (NCBI taxonomy): Eukaryota > Viridiplantae > Streptophyta > Magnoliopsida > Solanales > Solanaceae > Solanum > Solanum chiquidenum. The sequence goes on from JAJOOS010021642.1 coordinate 7,988, forward strand.
TTTGTCCCTGATAATCGAATTTATTGTAGTGAGTTATGTAAAATGTATCAAAATATCTTTTAATTTTGTGATTTTAAACATGTCACGTAACAAGTTAAAATCAAAGATTAGCCAAAAAAGAAAGAATCATTCTTTTAGAAATGGATTAAAAGAAAATAAGAGATCCAATCGTATCCTTAAAAATGACTTTCATCATACCAAACTCAAAAACACTGATCATATGCTTGGTCAGTTGGTTGCATGGTTTTACTATCTTTATTCTTATGTCAATCTAATTGTATAAAAATATCAAAAGATGTGTGTCCAATTCTTAAAAAAAGTGTATTTTTTTTAGAAGTCAACACAAGTACGATAACAATTTGCATGATTCAAACAACACATCTTTGTAATGCCTTTTATTTTCGGGACAAAAGGACATGAAAGTTCTGATATGAAATCAAAGTAGGACATATTCCGTAGACCACCTAGTAAACTGATCTAATCTCAAAGTGAAGTAAATACCACAACTTCGATCTTGTTCAACAAAATCATCATGTAGTAAAACAAAGAAATATCTCTTTCACCTTCAAGTTTACCGACTATTATATCAGAGTGAATATAATCTCTCTATCAGACATACGTAAATAAGATAAAAATAAGAAATTTCATTCCAAAAAGTAAATTGGCAATTTTATTAGTCAAAGAAAGCCTATAACTTGGTTGTCATGTAACTGGTTCCAGTGAGGCTTAATTAAGGCTTTTAAATATCTTTTAAAGCATTGAAGTTTTTTTTTTGAATTAGGATTCAAATTTACTAATTTGTATAAATTCATATGCTAAAATGGAATTCAATTCGCAAATTTTTACTCAATTCAGAAAACGGTTTTCTTTTTTTTTAAAAAAAAACCTCCAAAACACAGGTGGGCCTGCTCCTTGTATGGCTAAAAGTTATCATAGCCTTACAAGGCTAAAAGTTGCCATACCCTTATAAGGTGCATGGGTTCTGTGCCTTGTGGCGGAAACTCTGATTTAAATGCCGTTAAAATTTGTTGCCCTTTTGGTTTAATAAATAATTTAGTTGCTCTTTTGAAATTTTTGAAAAATTTTGTCGTCCTTTTGGTTCAGAACTCATAACTTATCCCATCACTATAATATAAATGGTGGAATAAATTATCCCAAACATGACAACCAAACAAGATATAAAAACTTTATCCCATCACTACTTATTTCTATCCCTCCCATCAAACAACCCCTAAGGAGTCGTTTGGTAGAGTGTATTAGGAAATATAATGCATGCATTAGGTGTGTGTATTAGTAATACCTTGTTTGGTACACTTTTTTATGTCATGTATAACTAATGCAAGCATTAGTTATACACTATATTGTGTATTAAGTTGTGTATTACTAATACCAAGAAATTCTAGGTATTAGTAATACATAGCATTTTAACACTTGCATTATATTATATAATTACAAAAGTACCCTCAAAGCCTTTTTAAAAAACATTTTCCATAGTACTTGTTTCAGAAACCTTTCATCTCTCTGTACTTTGTCAATGGAAACTCAAGAGTAGGTTTCTTCTTCCTTTTGCTCAATCGAACATTGTTTGCTCATCTTTACAAGGTTAGTACTCTTATCTTTCATTAAAATCTATATTTTTCAAAATCTCTTTCACAATTTAAGATGAAATTTAGGTTTAACTTGTTTTTTTAATATGCTTTGAGCTCATCTATTCCACTCTTTATATGGTCAAAAATTAGGAATTTATGCACATAGATACTTATTTAAAAGCTTTATATGTATTCATTCTTATTTTTTATGGCAAATATAGGTGTTATTATGGATCTTCAACCATTATCAGGTATTGAATATATTATTCTTGTGGAGATATTGTTTCAGCAAGTTCTTGTTCTCCTTATTTGTCTTTTCATGGCTAGTCATGGTCATTCTCTAAGAAGACGATGTCGAAACAGACGTGAGGTTAGGTATCGTATGAGTGTTCGAGTTCCGAAAATCATTTCTCACTTACACTATATCTTAAATGATAATGGAGGGATGAGCTGGCTCAATCAATGTGGAATGCAAGATTTAACAATTGACATATTGCTACTTGTTAGCTATATAACCTTTTTGGACTTCATTTGCTCTTTAGAATTGGCCTAGTATAAATTGTTTAACTGCCAGAAACTTCTATTTTTTTGTGACCTTAATTGCACACCCTTATGTACTCTTCACATTTCTTTTGTTGTATGCTTTAGTTTATAGTGAATCTTATGATATTTGGTTCTTCCTGATTTTTTTGATAATATGTCGCACAAGTTCTTACAGGCGAAATGAATAGTCAAACATCATCAAATAAGAGATCAAAAAAATCAAGCAGCACAACACCTTCAACACGAAGGACATGGATTCCAGAAGAAGAACAAACTCTTTTAGACGGGCTTAAAGAGTTGTGTGCTAATGGTTGGAGAGGTGATAATGGAACCTTTAGACCAGGACACTTGATGGAGTTAGAGCATTATATACACAAATATCATCCTAGAAGTGGATTGAAAGGTGAACCACATATCAAAAATAAAATGAGATATTGGAAAAGATGCTATGGAAGTATAGCTTTGTTGAAAACTCGAAGTGGTTTGGGATTTCAATATAGTGATGGAACTATAATAGTTGACGATCCAAAACATTGGATTGACTTTATAAAGGTAATTAATATATTTTTGTTATTTCATATGGTACTTTCCTTATTAGTTCCTTCAATTATTCATAGTTGATGTGCCTTTAAACTAGTGATCAAGTAAATTGCTATCATCACATATACAGTAGCATCTAGCCTCTCTTTAGATCCTTTTACAATTAATTAATATCATATTGTTCTATTTTATTTTTTAATTTTCTAGATTGATCCAAAAGCCAAGAAAATGAATACTAAGAAATGGCCACTATTTGAGGATTGGGAAGAAATCTTTGGTAAGGATAGAGCAACAGGAGAGTTCGCTGAAGGGCCCCTAGATGCTACTGAAGAAATTCAAAAGAGTCAAGTTCCACAACATTCTAATGACATGAGTTTGGGATTTCCTATTGATGTTGATCTTGATGATGATGATGAAGAAGAATAGAATGCTTACCATAGCTCTAAAGTTGGTACTGAAGAAGTTGAAAATGCCACTGGACAAGGTGGATTTGCTACAGCTGAAGATTTTACCGAACCTAGTTCATTTACTGGGGCTGAAAATGTCACTGGACCTAGCGTATTTAATGAAGGAGAAAATGTTGCTGGTTCTGAAAATGAACATGCTGGATCCCGAAAAAGTCATAAACAAGGTGAGTATTCTAAAAGATCATCTTCTAATGTTAACGAGAAAGAGAAAAGCAAGAAAAGGGAAAAAATAGTAGAGGATGATAGTGAGACATTTCTTAAGGGTATGATGGAAGTTATGAAAAACTTTACTGAAAGTCAAGACAAAAGAATTGGTTCCTTGATTGAAAAGATGGGGGATCGTGATCGATCTGATGTTCGTGGTCAAGTTTATTCTATCCTTGAATCCC
>JAJOOS010021643.1:0-20192 GCA_029582725.1 Solanum chiquidenum
AAAAAAAGTGAGCACTTTTTACCGTATCTTTTGTTCTCTGATATTGCCTTTTCATGTGTCCCACTAGCGATTATGCCTTTCGACTGATCATCATTTTTCTGATGTTCTTAGTGAGCAGTCAGTAATTTATGTTGTGGTATTTCATATTTTCCCTTTTCCCCCTTTATTGTACTAAGAATTATGGCTCTTGGTTGATTATTAATTTTATGATGTTTTGGGTGGCTAGTCAGTAATTGATAAAGAAGTATTTTTTTATTGTATGGAATGAAGTGTTAGGAGAACGTCTACATACTTGGTGTTTGACTATTTTGAGAAAAAGATTTATATGTTGTGAAGTTTTGTGCTCTTGGAGTTTATTCCCTCCTTTCTTGAAGCAGAATAGCAGATTGCTTTTTGAGTAGCAAATAGTTTTACTTTTTCATTTGGTTGTCAAAAACCATTTTCACATGTTTTGAAGACGCAGGTTTTTGCATTTACAATCCTGTTTAAAAAAAGTGAGCACTTTTTACCGTATCTTTTGTTCTCTGATATTGCCTTTTCATGTGTCCCACTAGCGATTATGCCTTTCGACTGATCATCATTTTTCTGATGTTCTTAGTGAGCAGTCAGTAATTTATGTTGTGGTATTTCATATTTTCCCTTTTCCCCCTTTATTGTACTAAGAATTATGGCTCTTGGTTGATTATTAATTTTATGATGTTTTGGGTGGCTAGTCAGTAATTGATAAAGAAGTATTTTTTTATTGTATGGAATGAAGTGTTAGGAGAACGTCTACATACTTGGTGTTTGACTATTTTGAGAAAAAGATTTATATGTTGTGAAGTTTTGTGCTCTTGGAGTTTATTCCCTCCTTTCTTGAAGCAGAATAGCAGATTGCTTTTTGAGTAGCAAATAGTTTTACTTTTTCATTTGGTTGTCAAAAACCATTTTCACATGTTTTGAAGACGCAGGTTTTTGCATTTACAATCCTGTTTCTGTGGAGAAAACTATTTGGCACACGTAGCATATCCTGTTCTACTTCAAATAGAGATTTTATCACTAACGTAAAAATAAAATTACACGATTTGTTGCTGGGGCTTTGATCTAGACACTGTTGGTTCCCATTGTTCACCCGGTTCCCAAACTGTTCGTCACTAGCCCTTGAGGGCTTCATGGATGTAAAACAAAAAGATACTCCCTCCGTCCAACAATAGTTGTCCACTATTTACTTGACACACACCTTAAGAAACAATAAATAATAGTGGTAGTATTACTATATTACCCTTCGAATATATTAAATTTAATGCTTTAGGAAATGTATTATATATTGAATTAGAAATTTAGAATGCTATCTAATAGCAAGGGTAAAATGGACGCAAAGGGGTAAGTATTGTTGGACATCTATTTTTAGTACTGGACAAGGAAAGATGGACGGAAGGAATGCATGATTATATATTCACCTGTGCAGTTACAGAAACTCATTTTCACCATCATTCTTCTTATTTTGTTGGTAGGCAAGCTGAGTTGTTGGAAAGGAAAAAACAGAAAAAGCTTAGACAGAAGGAACAGAGAGAAAGGGAGCAATCAAATTGGGAAAGAGGTGATTTGGAGGTTCCAATGGCAGAATCTTCCATCCTTTCAGCTGCAGTATCTGATTCTAACTCAAGTACTCCCGAAGTATCTGACGATACCTCCTCCTGCCTTGAACTTGTACAATTCTCTAACAATGAAGCTATAGACATTGAAGCGCAACTTAATCTCTCTAACCAGCAGCATCTGGATCTGGTAGAAATTCAGGATGTTGAGCCCCAACCAGTATCTGCACAGAGTCGACGGCATTTCCCCCATACCCAGTGGCAAGTGCCAAAGTCACAAAGAATGGGGCGAAATGGTTCCCATAACAACCAGAATCATCAAGTACAAAAACTTGAACCAGTGCAGAAGCATGGAGTTTTTAAAGACCGAAGTGCCCCTGTTAATAGCAGTAAGATTTGGACTAAAAAAATTAGAGTGCTAAATGATGAGCGCTTTAGACCGGAACCACTGAAGGAGGCAATAGATCAAAATCAGAGTAACTGTGAAGTGATGATTGGTTCTATTTCTGTTCCAATGAAAAATTGCAGCACTCCCGGACTGGGTAACTGTCCTGCTGTAGAAAGAGACAACTTCGACAGCACAGAACCAGCCATGACTAAAAAGTGTAATCTTGCAGTGAAACCAGCAAAGCAAGATGCTCTTCAGGGTGGGTCAAATGGGGCAGCTGTGAAGCTTTGGAGGCCTGTGAGCAGGCATGGAAGTGGACAACATCCTGAAGAGGCTGTGATTAGTGAAAAGTTGGATAATCAGATTTCATCCACTGAAAATTGTTTGCAATCGTGCTCTATGGACAACCCTATTGGCAAAAGTAAGAATTGCACATATCAGGTTGATGGTAATGTTCATCAAGGTCGGGGATTTTGCAGTACTTCTGCAAAAGCTTTTCTCTCTCAGAGTATGTTCCCTATGCTGTTATCCGTGCTTCTCTCTAAGTTTCTACTGACTTATTTTCCGCTTCATTTTCGTCTGACCTGTCTGAAAATGAATGTAGGATGGAAGGAGGCTATCTCCGGGGATCATGTTACATTAGTCCTTTCCAATGACACCGAAGTTTATGGACATCCAGATGCGCAAAACGGCAGTTCAGAAGCAGCTCCAACATCAGATGATCAGGAGCATGGCGTTCTTGTCAAAGCAGATAACCAGCAGACAAATACTGGAGTTTCGAAGTTATCTTCCCGTGGCAATTTTAAACTTAAGTTCAGGCAGAAGCCTGATAAATCTATTAAGACAAGGTACATTCCAAAGCAAAAACCATAATTTAGGATACAAGTATTTCTTGATTATACCAGATTTAGTCAGTCCAGCAGAGGTTCTGTTTTACCTGTGGTCTTCACAGTTACAGTTGAAGTAAGGTTTTCTAGAGTAGCTTATATCCCGTCTACTTCTTGGGAGTTGTTGCCGCATTTTGGCTAGGGTATCCTTCTTTTTGCAGCTTACAGATTCTGTAACAAGTTGAGATTTAAAATTTTTTAGTCTCATTGCTCATTATTTCTGCTATGGCAGCTCGCCAACTTCTCATGTTAGTTTGAACAATATATGATTATAGAAACAATTGATAAAATGGTCCCAGCTTTTCACAGACCAACTGCTTGTCTTTCTTTTCTGAGCTCTCCAGCATTTTTGGTGCTTATATGCTATGTTTGACTTGCCCTTAGGGTTGTCGGGTTTTTGATTTGATGTTCAGTCGAGTTGGCAAGTGGTGCTTGTGGTCCTCTTAGTATAATACACATGCAAATCAACCCTTCCCCTCATTTATAGCCTTCTTTCTTTTATTTTGTTTAAGCATCTGGTATTTGAAATTTACCGACTCGATTAATCTTGAGTTGCGTCCAATGGTCCTGCTAAAAGGTAGCACTTCCTCTTACGCCAGCATTTCCAGGCTTCCACTGGGTTGATTATTCTGGATTTGCATCGACGAATAGACTTGCTAAAAGGTAGCACTTCTACAGTTGAATTCCAGGATCCCATCGGATACTGCCATACTGGCATTTTTTCTTATGTTGTACTGGCTGTTGATCGTGTTCTTTTCTTCCTTCATAGAAAACAAATATAGAAGGTTCACCCCGACATGTGTGATATAATTCATCACGACTTACAATATTGTCGGTTTTCTATTTCAAAGCTTCAAGTAAATTTTAAGGAGTGTGACTCATACGACAATAACATATTCAATGTAATGCCACAAATACATATAATGTAATACCATGAATAGTGGTGGGTACATAGCTTTAGGTAAGGTTGAAAAGTGATTTCTGATAAACCCTCGTAATCCCAAGAATAGTGGTGGGTACATAGCTTTAGGTAATCCCAAGAATAGTGGTGGGTACATAGCTTTAGGTAATCCCAAGAATAGTGGTGGGTACATAGCTTTAGGTAAGGCCAAGAATAGTGGTGGCTACATAAACTAAGGAAAGTGATTTCTGATAGGGACTCAGTCTTGTTTTCATCACCTTAGCCTTTGTTATGCCTCGTCTTGCCTTTTTGGGCTAGGCACCGAAGAGCGGACTCAAAAGGAAAAAGCGTGGTCTTAGATTTAGTCTAAATATCTATTCACATCGATTGGAGGTAGGGAACCAATAAGAAGCAGCATTTCGGGGCCATCAAATAAACTATAGTACCCTCAGTTCAAGCAAGAGATACACGAGAAACAAGTATGTAAAGCAATAGCGAATATGTAAATCAAACCAATATGTAAAAAAAAATCCAAAAATTATCAAGTCCAACATTAATAATTTGCATTTTTCTCCCTCTTGTTAAAGAAATGGAAATTGAAATTTCCAATAATCCAAAACAGTAATAATATTTGCAGCAACTGTATTTATGCATATCTTTTCCTTCTCGATCAATTAAATTATGTACAAACAGATACAAAGAGAAATACAAATCCATTTATATGTCACCATTAATATACATACTAAAACTAGTTGAATCCTTTGCAAGATGAAAACAAAAAATTATACATTAATCAATCTTTTAATTTGCGGCCACAGTAGTATATCTTAAAGGCCTTAGGAAGATACACAGGCAACAAAAAACAGAACAAATTAAAACACCAAAACACCATATTAGCAGCAGCTAATCCTCTACCCATATACACCCTCCTCACATTTCCTCCATATTCTTCATCCACTTTTGATATTTCAGTCTTCAACCACTCCATAATTGTAAAAATCCTCCTCGAATTGTAAAAAACTGGAACAAAAACTCTTATAGGCAGCGAAAATTGATCAGTAAACGTCAATCCTTCCATGAAAACTTGACTAGCCAGCAAGAAAACATGTGGGGCTGCAGCTTTGATACCTTCTTTATCGCCCTCATAAATTCCTTCGAAAATATAAAGTATTGGGAGGAATAACCCAACCAGAGCTCCAATTGAGACGTAAAGATTTAATACTCTGTTTTTTTCGCCAAAAACAGGGGGCTGCTCTGTTTTAGGAGAAATTGGGGGAAAGGCGATTTTGGAGATGAAGTAGATGTAAATTAGGGAGAATAAGACGAAGGCGAAATCTTCAATACTCACCATGCCACTTGAAGAAAAGATGATTATGATGGCGAGGACGTTGAGCTGTCGAAAAGTGAAAAATCCTCTGTTTTGTTGTTGTTGTTGTGGTTTTTTCTGAGAATTGTTCGTGATTTGTTCAGAGTTTTCATCTTTAAGAATGTCACTACATGGACCAACTCCACCTGACATTTTTTCTTTAAGAAATTTTGTTGTTTTTTTATGGTGATTTCTTTATTTTTGTTGAAGATAAGGAAGAACTACTACTCTACATGTAGTTGAGAAAGTGACGGAGAGGAGAAGAGTAATAGTAAAGAGATTTAAGGAGAGGAGATCATGAGTACGCGTGGTAGTTGGAGGCTTTGGATAAAATACGTGGCTGAAAAGAGATGACGTAGGAGATATTAATTATATCCTCGTTCTCGTTTAGTGTTGTCTTGAAGTTAAGTTTTCAATTAATGAATATAAATTAATTTATATTGATTAACTAGTTTGATCAATATAAACATGAATCAATTACTTTATTTTTTAATGTAGGGTAAATGTTTTAGTAGGAATAACAACGGACGGAGTATTGGTATTATTATAAAAAAAATTGTTGGGTTATTGTATTCTGTATGATACAAATCAAAATTTATTTTGTTGAATTGGTGAAGATAATATCAAACTTGAATTTTCGGAAAGAAAGCAAAATATCTATATCTTAACTTTGAATATTTTTTTATCATTTTATTTTTATAGTAATATAAGTATTCGCTAACAATTAATCTCAAAATAATGAATAAAATAGCTTGGTTAAGGGCTTTGTGTTTAGGTCTCAAATAGAGCCGTCAAAATGGGGTTGGCCCGCTAGGTCGGTCCAATCCAATCCTTGAATTAAATGGGTTGGGCTTAATTTTTACAGTTCATTTAGGAACGAGATTTTTTAGCCCAGCTTTATTTGGCCCGCTGTCCTTGTAGGTTCAATCCGCAAGCCTTAGAGGCTAGTTCGTGGGCTGTAAATTTTAAAAATATTTATTATATATATTTTAAGTAGTGTTTTACTTGTTAAGATTTTGTCAATAAATATTTTTAAAATATCAATATAAAATCAAGACTATATTTTTTACATATCTTTTACATTTTAGGGTCATTAGGACACTAAATTTTCATATTTGCCCAAGTCCATTACTCCATTATAACTATAAATCTTTGACCTCTTTTACTTTTGTTTTTATGCCAATTTTTTTACTTCTACTTTATTGTCTTGTTTATGAAAATAGTGATCATGTAATGTTTTTTGCTCGGATGAATCTTATGAATGTTGTATCTTGGCGATTATGTATTTATTTTGTAAATATTCACTGAAGTATGTGTAATTCATAAATGAATTTATGTATGTATTGATGTCGTGTTCATCGGACATCAACGTTCGTATTCTTTCTAAGAGAAAAATGTTGTCCATTTTTTTGTTAAAGGGTCAACCCGTCCCAATCCATGGCCCGCTTAGGGTTGGATTGAACTGTTATTTTATAAGCCCTTTAATTAAAAAGGGTCAGCCCGTCCCAACCCATTTAACTCTCTAGCCCGTTAGGGTTGAATTGGGTCAGCCCATTATGACAGCTCTAGTCTCAAATAGCGAGAATGTAGTAAGTAGGCACATCACATGTCGTTTGGCGGTCGAATTGGGGCTGTCGTGCGACCGTGACCTCCTCTTCCTTGCCATTAAAAACACCATATACTATTGAAACCCAGTTACAGATTACACAAAAATATAATGGAACTCCATGTGAATTGCTACTATTTATAGACAGAGCCTTTGTTTGCTCATCTCTTTTATAATAAATAAAGATAGTTTTGCAGTAAGGTGTCAGTTATAGTTAAATATAGATCATGAAGAGTAGTGTTTGTCACCTTAGTTCTTACCTACTCTTTTGGAATATTCAATTTTTGCTATTTCTCCAAGCACAGTTATCGAGCAGAGAGTCTGCCTTTTTTGTTTTTCCATTCCATTCAGCTAAATATATGCTTGTCATATATACACCATGTGAAGAATGTTACCATAAAATCCCAGTAATTAATAGTAGTTGAAATTCAAATTATATGTCCCCTGTAGTGTTTCAACGATACAGTCATGGAGTTGAAACTCCGGGGAAAAAGCTGTTTACAGGACTGAAAAGTGGCTAGCCCGCGATATTATTAATAGAGCGGGGGGGAAGGGAGGAAGAAGGAGCCACAAGCTCAGACTAATCATTTCTATGACGAAGAAACAGAAGCACGATTTCTATTTTTGTACATATAATATACACTGGTGTCAGTCAAGTAAACTTCATTACACAATGATTTTCAAATCCCTTTGCAATTTCATGGGAGGGGGAATGGTCATTATACATTCCTTTTATGGGGGGAAGAGAAGCAAATATTAATTAAAAAATGAAACAAAATAACTAAAAACAAACATTTGAACTAAATAAGGGAAGATAGAAAATCAAAACCATGGTTTAAAGAAATTTGGAATCTAATGCAAAACTGGAAACTTAATCTCTGTTTTGAAATGCACAAGTTTTGCCAATGCCATAATCACAAACAACGGAAACTTTCCTTCTATTATGATATTTCACTACACTTTGAGCACCTGGTGTGTATCCAGGGAGATGAACTTGTTTTTGGCAGCTTGACAGGAGACTTTACATGAAATGGATACCGAAGCATAACCAGTCTTCGTTGCAACAGCAGAGACAGACAACCTGGCATGTTAAGCTCAAGCTGAATACAAAAAAACGCATTGTCATTTGTCCACCATTTCAATCACTATCCTCGGTCCACACCTGCTGCAAAGATTAGAAACTCCCCAATGAGACGCAAGCTTCTAGCACAAAACAGACATTTGTTTTATTAAGTCATCTCATTTTGATTTCGGGTCTTTCTGTTTTTATTTTTTTTCATCAGGAGGAAGTGCAAAGCAAATCAATAGTAATAGTAGTTCCCAACCAGAACCTAGCCACAAAACTGTAACCCCCATCTCTTGAAACAAATATCGAAGTGCAACACCCCAACCAAGGTGAAATGCTTCACCTAGTTGGTCTCTAGAAGGACATGTCTCACACAGGAAAAACTCAAGAAAAGAGGCTTCCAGATTGTCTCTAGATGTTTTTTTGTGTCATGAGAAGGAGGAAACTGACCGCCACTTATTCCTACACTGTAGGATTACTGTTCAGGTGTGGCACATGGTTTTCAGCATTTCTGAAGAGCCCTGGGCGATGCCAGAACATACTGCTGATCTTTAGAGCTGTTGGATGTGGGGGAGGGGGGGGGGGAAGACCCAAAAAAGATGGGGTTTATAGTACCTGCTTGTGTCTGGTGGGATATTAAGAGAGAAAGAAACCTCAGGTGTCATGAATATTACTAACACCATTCAGAAGGTTAAAGAAAATTGCATTAACATGCTGTATTTTTGGTGTAAAGAAGAAGGTATAGAAGAAGTAGAACAGTTGGTAGATTTTCTAGGATCTAGGTAATTAGGAAATAGCTTGTAATTTTTTGGAGGTAGCCAGCATACCCTTAATGCTGAAGAATACAACAACCTTATATCAAAAAAACATTCCCATCTGTTGGAGCAACTCAACAAGAAAGGTAAGCTGCCACTGCCACTGCCAGGTGAATCATAAATGAAATAACGAGGTCATGAGAAAAATCATGCATGGGGCTGGTGGGAGGTGGCAGGTATCCCGTGGAGTTAGTTGAGATGCATGTGAGTTGGCCCAGACACCATGGTTATCAAAAGAAAAAATCATGAATGGGATTGACAAGCATTCAAACTAAAATACTTCCCTAATGTCTTCAAAGAATCATTGCAACTAGGGCCTAGGGGTGTCAAAATGAGTCCAAATATATATCCACACAAAATTTTATGGGTTGGGCTCAAGATAATTTGAATTGAGTCAATCTCAACCCATTCAAGCCTTAACCCATTTTAAAAGAATCCTCAATTAAGCCCAATTTAATCTCCAATTACAACCTGTTCTAAGACTCTTTATTTTGCATTGGTGTAATGTATGTTCCCAATTCCCATATTGAAGGTATGAATTACTATCTATTTATATCTTCTAGGATTTATCTATCCATTTGTAACTTATCTTTTTTATTTTCTTGAGTTGAAATTTAAATTGTTGTTACAAAAGATAAATAACAATACGTTAAAATTATTGAGATTGAGCGGGTTAAATTGGATGGATCATGACCCAACCCAATTTTTAGTCCATTTGACACCCCTAATTGCAACTATGACTAGAAAAAAGACAGTTGCGGCAACAAGTTTATTAATTCGCCTTGTTTCGATAGTAACATTTTGAAATAAACTAGGTTAAATATCACCCAGACTCAACCGGGGAAACCTTGCTGTGTGAAATCAGAAATGTGACACATTAAACAAAAGAGACAGTTTGACTTCAAGGAATACTTATAGTTCTTTGGGAAGTGCAAACAGATCAATGGAGTACCACATAAAATCTGGAACCATTGCTGACACTACTGAGGCATCATTTCCAATTTTCATCTTTAAATTTACTCTTCTAATGAAGTATGTCGGATAAAATAGAGAGCAATCAGGTCAGGTCTCCATACAACCATATTCTTTTACTATTAAGACTACAGTTTAATTCTAACTTCTTCAAAACAGCCTAAAAATTCTTGTACTTCTGGTATTAATTTACTCTTCTAACGATGAGTGTTGGATAAAACGGAAAGCAATCAGGTCAGGTCCACGTACGACCATATTCTTCTATGATGAAAACTCTACAGTTTAATTCAACTTCTTCAAAATAGCCTAAAAATTCTTGTACTTTCGGTATTTAGAATGATAGAAAGAGTTTCCTTGTTACTCCACATTCTTGAGGATAGAATTCTTTTTCAGCAAGATCTTTCCAAAAGAATATTGTACTTTCCCCAAGTTATCAATAAATGTTTGGTTCAGGAAAAGTAAAAGAAGATCTTACCTGTACATCTCTTCATGGAACCATTTCCATTCATGGAAATTGGTCTAAGCCGTCTCGTCTCCTGACCCAACGACAAAATCTGTTGTATCCTTTCTGGCCAGACAGAGTCAAGTCTCCGAGCAAAATCCTCAACCTCCCTGCAATATAGAAATACAAAACAAGTGAAAAATCACATGTCTTACCATGGGAATAGTTAAAAGAAAACTTGCCCCATACAGACATAGCCAGGGGAGGACCTAGGTGGACCCTAGGGGGTTCACCCGAACCCCCTCGTCAAAAAATTACACAGTATATATAACGTCAAATTCTAATTTTGTGTGTATATATATTAAAATGAATCCCCTGAAAACAAAGTACAGGATTAGCACAGTGGATAAGTGGTTCAACAAATGCCCCTAGGTCACGGGTTCGAATCCCATAGACAACATTTTTTCCCTCCTTTAAATGCTTCAGAAAATGGAAGTTTTGGGCTTAGACTTTCTTCTTTTTCATTATTTTTTCCTTTTGTTCCATTTCTTCTTTTTAATTTGTTTTTGTTTAAATTTATTAGACACATTCTTTTTTTTTAATTATTTTTTATTCTTTTTATATCTATTATTCATTTTGTTTCAACGTAACTTATTTTTCATATACTAACTTGAATAACTCTTTCAAAAAATGATGAATTATATTTAATTAGAAATTGAGATAGAAATATAATTTATTTTTTTTAAAAAAAGAAGATAAATTAGATGTAATTGAATGAAGAAACTTAAATATCGTCAACATCCTTTCAAAAATATTAATTTATAGAATTCATGAAATTTCTTTTATATTTTTAATTCTATTTTAGAGAGATGGAAACGAAACATATTTGATTTATTTGTTATTTGTCTTTTTTACAAATTATGACTAACCTAGTAATTTGAACTATATGAACTAAAAAAATTGACAATGCTATTTATTTATCTTCTGAATATGCATTATAATATTAGTAACTCTATTCTTACACACTTTTAGAGAATCTTGACGATTTTCATAGTAATATGTGATTGAATGGATGCTAATTTAAAATATTTAAAAAGTGAAAAATAAAGTAAAACATTACAAAATAAAAGTATAAAAAGCACAAGAAATTTTAAGAAAGCTCGATGGAGCATGATAAAAGTAGAAAGAAATGATTAATACGGTATGATAAAGTAAGTTAAATTTAGCATGATAAGGTAAATATCTTTCTTCTCCGTCTTGCTCACTTTTTCATCATTTAATTTTCACATGTTTTAGGAATTAACTTATGTAATACAGTCGATCCACTAATATTCTTATGAATGTATCTTTGTCCTCGATATCTTTGATTAGTTTAGTCTTTACTTTTATGAACCAATGAAATATCTATGATTCTTGTACAAAGAGCATGCTGAGGGACTACTATGCTCACCGCACACTTGCATAACCACCTGAACTTCTCCTTTATACTTTGAACCCCTGAGCAAAAATTCTGGGTCCACCACTGGACATAGCAGCCCATGCTAAGGGAAATATGGGGACATCTCGCTGTAATAGATAGTAATCATAGTGCCTAGATACACAGACAGACTACCATAACACGTGGATGATATGACAGTTCCACATCAATTAAATAAATCCATATATATACTATAATAGCTAAGCAGATTCCAGCTAGAAGAATGCAAGCATTATAATGTATTAATGTTGATAAACTTGCAGTTAGCACGATGTTTAGGAAAGACTACCAGAATACAAAACCAAGCAATAAGTTAATGCCAGTAAGGGTTGTACGAAGGAAGCAGGTCAAACAAATGAAATAGAGAATTCATCGAATTGGATGGACAAAAGACGGATCGTCAAAAGAGAGCGATATTAGATTCAGTTTTAGAATAACAAAATACATCTCTAGAACACTAATACAAGATGATCTTTGATTAGTGTTCATCGGGGTAGATTTCAAAGGCTGTGAGGAGAAAGCGGCAGAATTATTTCAAAAAATCAACAGGATGACCAAACCTGTCAATTTCTTCCTTCCTTGCTGGATCTAACTCATCATCAATATCAAAGTCATCCAAGTCGAGCTTAGATGAAAACATTGCAGATGGCGAGTTTTGCAGCTTAGAATTTCTACTTGGAGAAGACCCATCGTTGGTGTCACCATTTAGGCAGCCAGATGTATGGCAATTAGATTCCTGAGTACCAGCAAGGATCATATCAAAACAAATAGAAGATAGTTACAAGAAACACACTCCTCTCTTACACTGCGAACATAAAACATAATAAAGAAACAGAAAAGAACCTAAAGTACATGAGATACCAACCTTATTATAGTTTCCAGCTTCATTATTTGAAGACAAATTTCTAGCTTGTTCTTTTCTCCCTCGAGATTTCTTTTTATTTTTTGTTACTCTTACACCCTTTGAGTCTGCAAAAAAAGAGAGCCATGATACAGTTAAAAGAAGGAACTTGGCACACACAAAACAAGAACAGGGTTCTCAAAACAATAAAGGTTGATTAAAAAACTTTTCTATTTCAGATAGAGGCTTGTAAACACGAGAAGTATACGGTTCCGCATAAATTGATTAGCTAACCAACTCATGTGCATCTACTAATGACAAAGTCAATGAAAAAACTAGATTACGGTATTATATGGTCTGGCGACCATACAGACTACAGATATGATGATTATGCAGTAAAACATATTTACTTATTGGGAAAAAAAAAACTTATGCAATTGATTCATCAAAAGCATAAGAACGGATGGCCCCGATCATAGTTTTGGCAAACTAAATACTCTCTCTGTCCCAATTTATATGACTCACTTTCATCTTTAGTCGGTCCCAAAAATAATTACACATTTCTATAATTAGTAACAATTTAACTTTAAAATGCTCATTTTACCCTAATGAAATGATTTACAACCACACAAATATCTATGACTTATTTTAGAACATAAGTTTCAAAAGTCTTTTCTTTTTTAAACTCCATGTCAGTCAAACTAAGTCATATAAATTGGGACGGAGGGAATAGAAGCTATGATGAGCAAATCCAACCCCCCCCCCCCCAAAAAAAAAGTGGTAGTTCAAATATCTGACTTATATAACGTGTAGAAGTTAGTGCAACTTTACACAACAAATGAGAGTGCAAATGAAGTCCACAATTGTACCTTGATCTCCACTATTTATGAATGACAAAAGATCATCAACTGATCTTTCATCTACGCGGGGCTCTTCTTCTACATCAACATTCTGGAAAATGGAAATGAAAATCAGTAAACCATTTATGAATTAATGAAGAAAGAGAGATGCACATCACAACAATTACATCAATATAAGTGAACATGACTTGAGTAATCAACGTGGGATAAATGTCAAAGCACCTTTAGCTTCTTTCTGTCATATAATTCTTTCCTTTTTCTTGCATAGAGTCTATTTAGAAGGCGGATACGTGGATCATCCGTCATATTTCTCAAAGGTTCCAACTTCTCCTCCTGACGAAATACCACTTCAATGTAAGAACAACCATAATATGGTAGTAGAAGGATATCAAAGTTCTCTGCTAGTGAGACAGACCTCTGTTAGATCATCAGGCAAATGGAAAGTTTCACGTATTTCCTCGGGAGTTTTGCCTTCAATCACCCGAGCAAGTGCACGGCTCGTAAGGTCAACCACAGGCCTTAGTTGAAGGCTGTCAGCAGCAGAAGCCAAATCGCATAACGTCTTGGTATCTAACCGGACAAACTTCTCATCATGTTTCTTCCGTTCCTAGGTACGTAAATGACAACTGTTACACTTAGTGGAAGCCAAATGATTGAACATCCTATTACATAACATACTGAGCCCTGATGTTCCTTCATTGTGTGTGTGTGGGGGAGGAGGGGGATGCATTGTTTAAAAAGAAGCAAGAAAGATACCTTATTAGAACGGCCAGGAACTTGATGGAACCGACAAAACTCCAGTATTAACTCTAAGTTAGCAGGATTGACTCGTTCAGGAAGTGATATTGCACAATTTTTCGAAGATCCCTTGCCATTTTGAAGTAATTCCCGGCATATCACAGGGCAAAACATGGCAACCTCTTCCTCCACTTCTTGGATTGAACCATCAGCAGTTTCGAGCCAGATGTATGACTTCATCTGTACAGAATTAACCGCAGCGTAAATTTAGCAGAAGATCTTGGACAAGGTCAGCTGATTGGAACATTAAATATGGGGAGCACCGGAAATGCAATAAAAATCTATTCCCACACATTGGACAGTGACACATGATGTCACACTCCATTCCCATGCAAAAAAAAAGGATTTTGGCCATTATCCAAAAGAATTACTAATAGTTTCTTTAAATGAAGAAAGGGATGGTTCCACTTATCTCTACCCTTCATACTAACAAACACAAAAGTTGTAATCTGATGAGTAATAACACATAATGACAACTATAATCATGCCACCAGTGCTAAATCTGCCATTATCAGTTCTTAAACAGGATCATATAATGCTTACAACATTTAAGGGCTATGATCTATATGACGCATCTTGTGTCGTGACGCAACATGCCATCAATAAACTAAGAAACACTTAATTCTTCCATGCAGTATCCAACTTCAAATTTAAGATAAGTCAAAAAAAGTATATAGCATAGCCAGTTCATCTTAAACACAAAACAACTACAATTCCCGAATCATGGCATCTCATAACACCTTAAGTGAATGCAGCTCACAACCTGACCTAAGCAACTGATATAAGACATCCTTGAAAGGGAATGGGATTGGATGAAGATAAAAGGAATAGAAGTTAAAGAGTCTCCTAAATTCACAAAGATCACAACCAAGTAACCCTTTTTACTAGATAAATACATGCAAGTGTCATTTGTACATCAAGAAGTTATCTCATACCTCTGGTTTGACAATCGCCATAGCACCTCCAGACATAAGCTGATAAATCTGATAAAACTGTTTATGGGCCTTCTCAGAACTAGAGTATTATAAAGGTTCAACCTTAAAAGTGTCGATGTAATGAACAAGACAGAGGCTTTATTCCTTCAGAAGACAAGCATCAGTAACATACATCAAACCCTCGTAAGTAAACCTCTCCGGATTCCAACGAGACATGCACCTTCAGGGAGATGGTTTCATCAGTAGTATATTATTCTCAAAGAAAAAACACAGCAGGTTGATCAAGTTACATAAATTAACAAACACTAATTAAAAAAACATATGAATCATAATATTCCATTGTTTTGCCTATAAGGGCTTTTACTTCTATCTGTGCTTGTTTTCCTTACTTAATTGTTCATTTCCATATCATTTCCACCATCACAGACTCTCTAACAGCATCCCCTAGTATTCATTCCAACAGAAAATTCCAAAATCAATCAAGTTCCAAAACTGCCAACCACCTCCCATCTCTTCCCCAAAGAAATGGGGAAAATTTAGAAGTAGAATAATGAAACAATAAACAATCCCCAGAAATGAAATTTAACAGAAATGTAACAAAATCGCTAACCCATGTATATGTATGTATACACTCATCAGCATTTCTCCATTAAAACCCAATGAATAACCCAAAATAACACCAAAAATCAAGAAATGGTATAAATGAACACCCCCCAACTAAAAAAAAAAAACCAATTAAACCAACTCGATTTTTACACGAAATTAACACCAACCCACCGATAAAGAACCAATTTTGAGTGTAAAACAAGATAGAGAAAGGCAAATAAATTCAGAACATCAAAAGGTGAAAACAGAAATGAAAAAAGATACCTCAATAAACAATGCAGTCATCTATGCCGCAGCAGAGATAAAAGCTGGAGGATAAAAAAAAATTCCCAGAGAAATAGGTAGGGTTTTAAACTAGCAAGAAAAGGGGAAGAAGGGATTTTTTTCCTTTTTTTTTTTGGGCTCGACGTTTGTTTTTTTTTTGTTTTTTCTTTCACGATTGGAAGGAGAGTAGTCTCTGTAATTGTTTAGGTTTGTTTACCTGATAATAGGGGCCCTGACTGTCAATGGTAGTTTAGCAGATTCGGGCGTTTAGGGCTCTGTCTCTCAACAAGAATGGTGGCTGCTGCTGGGTTTAGGAAGGAGAAGAGGCAGCCTCAGCCTACTATTTTGATTTTATTTTTATTTTATTTTATTTTATTACTTTTTTTGTTTTGTAGGATAGGCATGTGATAGTAAAAAGCTCGTCAAGATAGGTTTAGGATGCTTGTTGAGCATTTTCACATGTTGATTAATAGATGATTGGGTGTTTGAGTCACCGTGAAGATCAAGTGGAAATAATATAAATCTTCTTAGAAAAAAAATAGAATTAGAGAGAGATTATCAACTTATAGAATAGGTTTGTGACAGTAGAAAGCTCATCAAGATAGGTTTTGAATGCTCGTCAAGCATTTTTATAGATTAGGCGTTTGATTCACCATGAAGGTTATATGGAAATACTGATTCTCCTAAAATGATTGAATAATGGAGAGACGATTGATTTATAGAATAAGCTTGTGACGGTAAAAAGGTCACTAAAATGGATTTGAAATGCTTGTTGAGCATCTCCACTGTTGATCCATAAATTAGGAGTTCGAGTCACCAGGGAGAGACTATTGATTTATAAGATAGACTTGTGACATTAAGAAACTCACTAAAATAGGTTTGGAATGCTCGTTGAGCATGTCTACTATTGATCCATAGATGGATGTTTAAGTAACCACAAAGATTATATGGAAATACTATTAATTCTCTAGGGGGGGAAACAAAGGAGAGACAAAGCATGTTTGGTCATGTGAGATAAAATGGTGATATGGTGAAATTGATCTATGTATCTCTAATACACATAAGTTAGATTAGGTGAAATATTTTCAGATACATTGTATCTAAACATATAAATTTGCATGTATTCGAAATACATTGACTCTCTTATTTGTCTTTTTCCTCTTTTCTCTCAACTTGTTTTTTTTTTGTAAGTAAATATTTTATTTACCAAAGTGATCATTACACAACAATCTGAAGAAGAAAAAAACAAACTTGGACATCCTTGCTTCAAGCCTTACTAAAACATCACTTTCTAGACTTCTACCTCGACTGATATATTAGGGGTAAACATTGAGTTCTCGATGTCTACTACCTGCCCTTTCTTGGTAGGATCCTCTTCTATGTATTTCTCTAATGATATGCCTAATCATGAACTCTTCACTTCTCTATTTGGATTGAAATATTTTGCAGTTATGCTCTATCCACAAGTGATAGATGGCAAACTCATCTTATATACATGTGTTTTGCTATTGTTGCCTTTCATATATTTAGTTGCCGACTGTATTTCTTCATGCCACTTCATTCATGTGCGTTATATTTCCTGCAATGCTAGCAGTTTATTCCATATTCCAGCAGTGAACGTGCATGCAAAGAAGATGTGATCAATATCTTCATCCTCCACTTGACACAAGGGACATGTCAAGTTAGTTGTTACTTCCCATTTTGCCATTCTATCATGTTGAAAGTCGTCTATTCAATGCTATGTACAGTATGAAAAGCCATTTTGGTGCACCATAGTTTGACCATATCAGTCTCCTCCATTCCACTTTCACCTTGTCTCATCTCATCTTTTCATAAACCTTTGTAATAGATTATTGTTCCATCTGCCTCAGACTGTGTTCATTGTAACTAACATATTGTAGATATTTATGTGTTTTAAGTATTCTCTATACAAGCCAAGATGCTCGTTTTGCTTGGATCCCCCATATTTCTTTATGCCCATAATAACTATGTATTCATTCCACCCATAATTTGTCTTTCTTCTTACAGAGGTTCCATAAGAGTTTTCCAATTGCAGCATTGTTCCAGATGAATACATCAAGGAAATTGCTTATATTCCTCTTTTGCTTGTCGCTCTTCTTATGTATCTATATTTCAAAATATATATGAGTTTTACAAATTTTTATATATTTGTGTATTCAAAATCAATTTCATCCAATGTATCTGACGTCAACTTCATAAGTGTATCACCTAAGTTTCACACACTTTAACTTCAACTTGAGAACCAAAGCACCCGTCGTACTTTTGGTTAATGAGTGCTCA
Source organism: Solanum chiquidenum (assembly GCA_029582725.1). NCBI lineage: Eukaryota > Viridiplantae > Streptophyta > Magnoliopsida > Solanales > Solanaceae > Solanum > Solanum chiquidenum. The sequence goes on from JAJOOS010021643.1 coordinate 18,100, forward strand.
CGAATAAGTTATATCAAGTTTTTAATAATTTTTATTTACATATACAAAGCTTCTATCGGGCTCAATGAGTGCTCGAGCACCCATTACCCCTATACGTGAATTTTCCCATAAGTGTTACCCTCCCTAATTAGTTTTGTAAGTTGGTGCATCGTAAGCTTACATGGTGTATGTCGGTAATAAGGAACTCCTATTATAAATATATACATACATATATATTTCGAACATACATGCTTACATATATAGTTATAGATATGATGTCAAATAACATGATTTTCATATATGAATCCTTTCGGATATAATTTTGAAAAGCATGGTCTCAAATATATATTTTCTTTCAAAAATATTTATTTATGGTCTTTTACTATATTCTTCCTAAATTGATATTTACGTATAATCGAAAGATTCATTATGGTCTCGCTCACACTTTATTATAATATAGATATAAATTACCTTTTGTTCCTACATGCTCAGTATTTTTTCTGAACTAATCACATAGCTTTTCTGTGCTATATTTTTCATATGATGTAGATGCGAGTGATCATTTTTGGCACGTGAATTGAGAGTAGTTGTTCATAGTTTAGATGTCACGCCTCGAGCTACCCCGAGACGCGGACACGGGACCTAGGATCACAAGTGATCCCAAGCTAACCCTGCTGGCATGGTCATGAGCATACTAAATATAATTTGAATAATAAAACTGTGCGGAAGCTATAATCATAAACAAAATGAAAAGATAGGGAATACCCATATACTAGAACTGAGATAAATGAAAACTGATGAGTTTAATACAAAGGAAATATTAACTCAATACTAAGCTGAATCTAACTATGTCTGAAATAAGCCTCTAAACTGACTAGAAATGTTGGGACATTCCCCAGCTAGATCTAGCAAAATTGAAACTAAAAGACTGAAAGCAATAAAGATAAACATGTCACTGATCCTCGAAGAATGAGGACTCACCACTGATGCTGCTGAACTGAAGATCGGGAATCTATCTAGGCGTGATCTGGATGCTGAGAACTTGAACCTACATCACGAGAAGATGTAGCGCACGTATGTCTCAGTACTTGAAAGGTACTGAGCATGCAGGATAAAATAAAGCTGAAATAGCATCACAACTGAATAAAGCAAATAAGTAATGACATAATCTGATCATGATATAAATACTGAATGCGGAGATAACTGAATGCAGTGACCAATTTATAACATGATGACTGAATACTGAATGAATTGTAAATGTGGTCAATGCAATAGAGTCTGACTGAACTGTGGGAGCTACTAATAACCGATAATAAAACCACATGAGCTAAATGTGGAGTCCGATGTATACGCCCGATCGAGAGGACCTAATATACCCGGCCAAAGGTATAGAGGCATGACTGGCCTGATCACTAAACTGTGTTGCCCACAGAGGGTACTTACACCTACGTGGCTCGTAGTTTTGGGACTATATGGGTACGCTGAACCCTAGTCCAACTCGGTATTATGCTACTCCCAATAGATTAAGTGATTAACACATTATGACTGAATTTATGTAAGCTACTGGATAGCTCGAACTGAACATGCAAACTGAGAATGCAACAATTAAACTGATATTGATGCATTAATAACTGAGACATGTATAATTGAATGACTGAAATATCTGACCTAGCATGTGTAATTCAAGAACTAAAGAAATACATAGCTAGGGTTCTGGAATTCATGCAATAAACTGAATATAAACATACTAATCTGATTTGGATCATTCTAACAGCTAAGAACCCAATAATTCTAACATTCAAGAAACCTAGGTCTAGTCATGATATGGGAATCAAGAAACTAACTGAAAACTAGGGACCTAATGGGTGAAAGGAACCCACTAGTGAAATCCCACATACCTAGTGACGAATTCCACGGAGAAATCTTTCAATTTCAGGGCTGGAACTGAAGAAAACTTGTTGCGTTCTTGACCTCTTTCTCCTCTTAGCGTTCTAATTTTCTATGTTTTGATTAATGATTTGACTTAGGTAAGTTCTAGTTATGTTTCTAGGCTTAAACTGACTAAAATATCATGATTTAGGGTCTAAACGACGTATCTTAGGGGTTAAACGAAA
>JAJOOS010021644.1:0-28380 GCA_029582725.1 Solanum chiquidenum
TTTTCTAATTTTCTCATGTTCAGTTGGTCAAAAGTTTTGAAAAATAAGTTTTTTAAAAATGACTTTTTTAGTGAAAGTAGGAAAAAAAATAAGTTTTACAAGTGACATTTTACATTAATTACATCATCCCTATCCTACTGGGCGACTAACCCCAACCCACGGCGCCTCCATCCCCATCACTACCCCTACCTTACCTACCATGGCATTTATCTATATTATATATAAATATTTTCCTTCGTATCGAACCGATCATGGGATTTTAAAACTTGGGTGGCCATCATGGCTGATCATGATCATTGCTTATCACTAAGGTTTATTATAACAAAAAAGTGATGAAACTAAAATTTGTAATAAAACACATATATGGCTGATCAATCTAATGCTGGAAGTTATAACTAAGTTTCACAAAAGATAAAATGGTCAAATAAAATACCATCACATCGTTTAATTCAACAAATAGAGCTATTTATATTGGGACGAATATATACATTATTATAACAGACAAAAATTAATTGAAAGACGTGATTGGATGAAAGATGAGAAATAGACTTTGAAAAAACTAATGGGTTGTTTGGATTAGATACAAGTTATGTAAAAATTATGTTGAAGTCGTGGAATATTAAAATACATTGGCTTGAATATTTTATTTTCTTAAACATTTCTCCCTCTATAATAATGTACAAATTAGTTATATCTAGAATAATTATGCAGCAATTAATTATGAAAATTGAAAATGATCCTTTGTTGAATGTTTAATTTGATATTGTTTAGGCAAACATGAGTTTTCTAACTATTACGAAGGTCAATTTTCTCATTTTTGTAATATTAATCGACGCATTGCTAATTTCATATATTTTTTCGTTTTTTTGTTCTATATAAAATAATACATAAATTCTTTAATTTATGTAAGCAACAAAGAGACAATCCAACACCGTGTAACTAGTGCTGAATTTTATGTAGAGTAGTATCAAAAGGGCAACCAAATATTTCTCTTTGCACTACAAATAATTTTTTTATTTTATTTTTCCACTTTACATATTAAGAGAAAAATAATTCCATGTTATTTTTAGCATTAATTACTCATTTTAAATTATTTTTGAAGTTCATTAAAATTATATATCAATTAATCTGGGTATCATGATAAAATATAAACTTACATTTATTATTTCTTAAGGATCGTGTAAAGTCTGAATAAGTAAAAAGTAAATTGAGAGTAAGATATTTTATATATGAAACCAAACAACTCCTTAAGTGATGAGAAACTTCTCGGGCGGCAAAGACCAAGACTAATTCAGCGGGTCTTTACGCGCATCGGCGAATTTTCTTACGCCTTCCTTTTCAGCTTCCTCGGTTTTCTATCCGATATTCGATATTTTAATTAGGACAGAGTAAATTTGACTTGGTGTCGAAATTCTACGTTATGGATAAAACATTTCCAAACAAAAATGATTTTGTATATATAAAATTCAAATAAGAAAACCATATATTACTTTTTTTTAACATAGAATTATTAAAATATTTCGAAGTTGAATTTTTGAAATTCGAAAAACTCTAAAACATTGTTTTCATAATTTTCACTCGGAATCATTCACAAAAATTCAAAAACAATTTCGATCACAATTATATCGCCCACTAATAAAGAGAAAAGTGTCAATTTGTCCATGTACTATTCGTATGTTATATTATGAGTTTAATCTTGGAGACTTTCAAGAAAGTCTCGTTTCTTTCTTTGATGAAATTTTAATTAAAGAATAAAAAGGTAATATTAAAAAATACTAGTAAAAGATAAGAGGGGTAACTAAAGTATTTTAACACGTAATATTCATTCATTTCACGTTGGAGTTTCATTAATAATAAGAAAAATACGAGACAATTTATTAATAACAAAGATATAAATAAACTAAGATATTTCGAACATAGCAAATTTTAACCTTTTACTTTTAGTCAACTATTATCAAAGCACTTAAAATTCTTCAATTCTACATATTTGAGTTTTCTCTAATTGGGCTTCTACACCAAATTGAGAAGACCCTAACAAATCTTAAGAGAATGAAGAGACCTATCATTAATTAATTAGTTGGTTCGGTTTGTCTAAATTTTGAAAAATACATTTTTTTTCCTAAAAAGAGTAAGTGACGATATTCCATATTGATTGTGTCTTTTTCATTCTTCAATAAATTTCATCTTCACCCTCACCTCGTAGTTCCCACCGCATACACAGTGACACATTCAAAATTTTCACTAAAAAAATTCGAAAAATAATATGTAGTGCCTCATACTTAAACTTGAAAATCAAGATGAATTTTGAACCTCCTAAACTAAGTTAACCTTTAGTCTTGTGTTTAGGGAATTCAGTATATATGTACACAAAAATTAAAAATTAATCCTATATTTGCCCCTGCCCACATTCCTATCCATCGGCCATCAGGCTCATCTCTAATAATATTTGTCTAGATTATAGATATAATTTTTTTTATATCATTGTTGTGATTGTATTTCATTGAATGTATTGCCACTGCCTGTGTCTAATGGGAGCTGACAAACAACAACAACATACCTATGAAATTTTATTAGGCGGAGTTCAAAGAGATAGAAAGGTTATTTTCGAAAGGTCCATCGCTCAAGTGCATCGAATTCAAATAAAAAAATAAAAAAAATAATGAAGAAAGCATAACTGTTACTAAGAAAAGTAATGCAAAGTCATCTACAAGAAAAAAGAAACAATAACTACAACAAATAGTGTGGTAATCGAAACATAATACACAACATAAGACAAGAACTACAATGATACGACTAGATCGTCTAGATGTGATGTAGGTAATCTATCTTAATGCAAACATAATCAATGACTGATTTCACGGCTTAACTCATGACTATATAACATAACTCTACCATAAATCTTACCATGATTTCACGCATGTACAAAAATACTTTCAAATCCGTTTGTCCATACATTTTGGTTCTAAAATTCAAAATAATTCTTGGAGATTATTTTAAACAATTGCTTGTTTATCGAAATGACTCATCATTTCAATTTAAAATTTGAAAAAAACATGTTAGAAAAGTTTTCCAAGTTTTCATTAGCAAAATTTTAACTTTATTGTCATGTCCAAATACTATTCCCCCCACCCCCCACCCACTCAAATCCCAAATAAATCATATTCCAACACCTATTTATAGTGTAGCAGCTAGCAGCCATCTTTTCAACAAAGTATGCATCATGCATTACTCCTCCCAATAATACATCTCAATTTCGAAAGTTAAATAATTTAATTTTGACATGAATTTTAATATGCATTAAATTTTTAAGTTTTTTGAATAAAGTATATATTTTTGAAAATTATATAAAAAGTATTATAAGTCACAATAATTTTTAATTTAAATTATTTAAATAATATATTAAAAATTATGATAAAAAATAGACTTTTTAAAATCATAAAATCCAAAAAATGCCATATAAATTGAGATGGACGAAGTATATGGTTACAAAGATAAATACAAAAAGGAAAATCTTCAGAATATGGCAAACATCTATATATATTCAAGAAAAATAGCTATGTTTTATTTTTTTTCATGTTATATGGATATAATTAAACTATAAATAGCAAAGTTAATTATATACAAATAAATAACTTTTTTTATATATATTTAATATAATAAATAAATATCAACTAGGAAAGTAATTATTGAATGCCTAATTAATTATGGCAGGCACATTTGTGATCTTTTCCCATGTTTACCATCATCAAATTTTTCTCTTTCATCAATATTCATACATTACACATTTTTTTATTTCCCCCCAAATTCATTTGAATTCAAGATCTTTTACATCACTCCAGGAGCGATTTTTGTGATTTTGTATTCATCGGGTATCTTCTAATTGCATATTTATCTCGTTTTTATGAGCATTATATATATCTACACATCTACACTTTCTTCTATCTTCATAGGGTTTTGATTCAAGAATTTGTTTATCCATTTTAATGGCTGAAATTGATACTCTGAGGAGGGTTACGAGAGGTATACATTTATTTGATAAATTATTGGATGAACTACTTTCTTTTGATTTGTGTATTACTCAATAACAAGCCAAAATTTCAGGCTCTATTGCTACAATGGAGAATGAAAAAAGAGCAAAAAATGTTAATGAGCATATACCCTTAAATCTGTTTGAAGAAATCGAACATGCAAAATCAGTAAAGAGGAAAAAAGGTTCAGAAGTGAAAACTAATCTTGAAAAAGGAGAAAAGTCAACAATAATGATTCAAGTGGATGTGAAAAAAGAATAGTCGAGCATGAACAAGAGGAAAATGAAATTGAGATTTGTATGCTTTATTTTTTTTAGTTTAATGCCATTTACTTATATATCTCAACACATGTATTGTGTGCCATTGTCATTATGGATTGTCCTCTTGTATTGAAATTGTTAGAAAATTTGATTTCGTATGTATGTAGTTGTTTAAAAATGAGTACAAGAAGAACATGAACAAAAAAAGAGATTGAGGGTTCTCTGATTGTCAATTTTGTATATAGTAGAATACTTATATACATCACTACAACAAAAATAATTTTTAGCGGCAATAAATATTGACATTAATAAAGAGTGTTAAAGTCTTTACCGGCATTAGTTAAGTGCCATTAGAACCAATGTCGCTAAAGGCTTTAGGGACATATACAAAGAGTGCTAATTGCCGCTAAAAATACATATTTAGCGGCAATTAATTCTTAATTGCCGCTAATGATCATTTTTTATGTAGTGCATAGACATTTGCATTATTATATAACCACAAGTTGAACCGTTGATTTGTGAATACAATTATATTTGAATACATAAGTACTCTATCAAATTTAAAAACTTGGTTAGGGAATTCAAGTATAGTTGGATACATCAATACTATATTGTTGGCATTTTCAAAATTTTATTTAGAAGAATACTTATACAGTTTGATACCCACAAATTGTATCTTTTTTGCTCATTTGTTTAATGTATCCATACTTATACAGTTTGATACCCACAAGTTGTATCTTTTTGGCATGTTTGTCAAATGTATTCATGTTTTTACTTAACAATAGTGTTGAAATGTATCCATATTTATATATATAGATACTTGTATTGTTATATAAGCACAAGTTGAAATGTTGATTTGCGAATACAGTTATGTCTAGATAGATAAGTACTATATCCAAGATAAAAAGTTGATTAGGGAATACAAGTATAGTTGTAACCAACGTAAATATTTGTGTGTTTAACAACAATGTATTCATTGTATTCTATATTGGTGTATTCATTTTTTATTTAACAACAAGTGTATCTATTGCAATGTAGTTCACCTATTCAAAATCGAAATACTTAACCTTCATTCACAAATTCAACAATTTGCTTACATACAATAACTTAAAAAAATAAAAATAAAATATTAATATCTTTACGACGCCAGAATAAGAAATATGGAGATAACAAGAAAATTGAGTATGATGTATCATAATTTTTGTTAAACTGCTAAAGAATATGTTTTGATATGTCTTTAAATAAGTAATTTTTAGTTATAAAGTTAATTATGAGAAGTTTCTCATTGTATGAACGTAATGTAAGGATAGTAGGTTATATTTAAAGTCAATTCCTTATTTAGTTTCTTGTACTTAAAGATGTATTACTGTATAAATAAAAAAATAAAAAACTATACAAAAATACAAAGAAAAAGTGATATAAATTGTAGTCATTTATTGTAAATAACATACTTAAAGCTATTGGTATTCATTAACCCTATAAATATAGTTATTTTTGTAAGTTGCTCATAAAAAAATTCGATAAAACATAATTGCTTGTCAATCTAATAGTAATAACTTAAATTTTTTGAGAAATACTATCCAACATTACACCATATATTAAATAGAAAGAAAGATTTTAGTGTTTTAACTATCTGAAATGAACTCGAATAAGATACGTTCCATGTTGTATATATGTAAAATACCGTGTGGAATTGTTTGGTTTGTAAATAAATTATATATAGTGAGATTATAATATTAATAAAAATCAAACAATGATGAAATTATTTGATAATATATACTTTATTGATGAATGTTTGATTCATTGCACCAAAAAAAATAATAAATAATAATATATATATATATAACTATGATTATCGAAAGTTATGGTAGAATAGATAAAATCTCTTCTATATTTAATCAGAAGTTTCGAATATGAAATTTTTTAGAAATGATAAAATTCTAGATAAGAGCACAAGTATCGCTAATTCAAAATCAGAGTCCAAAACGAATATTGAACAATGAATAGCTCGAAAAAAGTAATATATGGATGGACATTATACATGTAATATACATTCCTCTATCAAACTAGTATGTAGTAGCTTTCAGTGCATGTTTCAACTAGCTATCAACAACAACACACACATCTATATATATATGAAGATTCAACTTAAAATGTTGCAATTTTTACATCTTCTTGACATTGATATATAATAATATATCACATCAATTTAGTTTCTCTCTTTTTTACTTAAGAGATTAGCAACTAAATCTTACCTGCACGAAATTGATACTTACACTTAATTTCTACCAAAAAAGGAAATATTTCCATGTCATATAACACATGGGGAAAAAGAAAAGCAACACACTGAGAAAATTAAGAAAAATCAGTACAACTTTACTCCCATTTGTAAAAAAAGGTTAAAAAAAACAAATGTAATATACATAATCCAAAGTCCATATATAGTTGAATAATATCAAAGTTTATTGCATATATTATGCTACAAGTGTTCAAAATCCATGCCCCTAAAAAGAAATTAGGATGATTAAGTAAAACCTAAGAGTACATTTTTACCTTAGAGGTTAAAAAAACAGCCTAGGCTAAGCTATCACTTGAATTAACAACAACTATTTGGCATGATAAAGAAATTATAACTAGGATTTAGGAGGCATAACAAATACTTATATTATAATTAGACATTGAAAAGAATTGTTAAACATTAAACAAAAAATTAGCCAAAGAAGAAAAAACAATCAAGAAGAAATCCCCACACCAAGAAAATCTATAAAGGGAATATCTTTCTTTTCCCTTGCTTCTTCTCCATATTTTTGTTGTTGTTGTTGTCGTCGTTGTTCAATGTTTTCCCTTAGAATTTTCCCAAAGGAAAATGTACTATGGCTAATATTCACAACTCTTTCATTTCTATCACCATAACTCCTTTTGCAATTATCATCTCCTCCTCCTCTTCCGTGACTTGAAAAGCTTAAATTATTTTGACATAAAGATTTTTGATCTATTGAGTTTTCTCTAAACAAATGACTCCCAATTCTTCCACAAAATTCAGGTGAATTAGAAGAATATGTAGTAGACATTGAGAAAACCCTATCTTTATTAGGGTTTTGAAATTCAAAGAAGTTAATTTTGGAGCCATAATTACCTTCTTGTGTTTTCGTATTATTATTATTATTATTATTGTTTTTATTCCTTGGTCGAAAACCATAACATGATGATTTAGAATCACTTAGAAAATTATCATCATGTTGTTGATATAAACTTCTTTTACCACAAATCTTTGATTGTTCCCTTTGTTTTCTTGCCATTAAAACATGCCAATGATTTTTCACAGCATTATCAGTTCTACCTGGAAATAATCTTGAAATTAATGCCCATTTATTTCCATGTATTCTATGAGCACCAACAAGTCTCTCTTCTTCATCTTCACTAAATGGCCTTCTATTAATTCTTGGATCAAGTTGGTTAAACCATCTTAATCTACAACTCTTCCCTATACACAAAATTTTTTAAAAAAATTAGTAATTTATTTTCAATAGAAAAAAAACACAATTGATGTGTGACTTAACTTCTAGAGCAAGATTTTGCATTTAATTTTCTTTTTTAAAACAGTTGAGAAGATACTATCAATGGAAACTGTTAGACTTCATATATGTATAAATTATGATGATAAAAAAAAAATCCATTTTAGCCAAGTTTATTTATAATAAGGAAAAGTAAGTAATAATTGTTATCCATCTATATAAAAAAAAAAGAGTAAAATAATAATAAATGAAATTCTTGTAACATTTAATAGACTTGAGAAGTATTTAATTTGATTTTAAACAACTTTTGACAATAAATAAAATACTCAATCACTTAAGATTTAATAAAATTTATAAACCCTAATTTTAAAACAGTATAGCATCAAATATCAATCCATAATAACTCTTTTTCCGATTCATTTTTTTTCTTACGACATGATACTCAAACTTAGATTTATTAAATTTATATCGAGCGAAGAAAAAGTAAGCCTATTTATTTCAGATGATCAAGTCAACACATTTTATTTTTTTTGCTTCTATAATTTTATAATTATAATCCAAAAACTCAATAAGTATATAATTAATTACCTGATCTTCCTTGAAGTTTTTCAGCTATAGAGTTCCAATTTTGAGGACCATATTGTTCTACAAGCTGCCGGAGTTTTTCGTCTTCGGCCGGTCGCCAGTGGCCACGTGGACAGCTACTTCTAATTGTATCATCACCGGAACCACCACCTTCCGCCATGTATGTTGCCGGAAAAAGTTGTAACTAGTAATATTAGTAATCTTGATGAGATGAAAGAAAAATAATGGAATAAAGTTGTTATATTTATAATATATAGTTTTATATCAAATTAAGAAGAGTAAAAGAAAGTGGGTTGGTTTAGAGATATATAGATGACTGATGGGCAGTCACTTTTGTTGGTTTTACACGACAAATTGGGCAGTGAGAGGAGGAAAAAAAATGTTTGTGTATGTGTGTCGTAGAGTCAGAATTTTCATTAAGGGTTCAAAATATGAAGAAGTATATGTACGAATTAGTCGAAAAGGTTCAATATCTATTATATTAACATCATTAATAATTTTAATAATATATAAATAATGTAATTTTCCAGCAAAGGAGTTCGAATGAACCCCTAGTTACAAACTGACTTCGCCTTGTTTGAAAAAATAAAAATATAATTTTATTGGACTTTCATTATCCTATTTCCAAATTTCTTACACGTTTTATAAATTGATAGTTTCACATATTTATCTTTACAAGGTGACTCTGAATATATTGTCTAACACTATATAGAGGTGGAGTCAGGAATTAAAAATATCGGAGGGCACCACTATTTTAATAACATAGACATAATAATTAGTTACTGTAAAGTTTAGCGTGAAACGAGTCTCCCAAAACTAAAAGAAAAGAATAACTTAAAATATTGGGTTGTAGCTACTAAAATGTAAAAAATAAATAAAAATAAAAATGGAAAAATGTTAAAAAAGAAATAGAATTCAACTAATAGAACCACTTTAACTTTGTTGCTAGGAATGCCAATACAAAAATATATGTATATTATTTTTAAAAAAATAAAATATATATATATATATATATATATATATTTTAAGTTATTGAGTTCATGACCCTGTCCTAAAGTTTGATGACTACAAAAAAAATTGTGAATTACATGAGGATTTTTCTGGGGATTAGTATGAAAATTCGCAAAAAATTTATTCTCCTGCAAATTTTCATACTAATTCTCAGGAAAATCCCCATGTAATTAACAGTTTTCTTGTAGTGATATATTATTTCAAAATTCATGAAAAAGTAGGAAATAATTAAATCAAAATTGTATAGAGTGAGATTGAGGGTAAAAAATACATATGCTATAATTCATTAATGAGATATCAATATTCAGTTTTTAAATGTTGGATATAAGAACTTTTGGAAATGTAATTAATTAATTAGTTATTTTTGTTGTGGAATATTAAATTCTCTTCAAGTACAAAAGAAGTAATTTAGTTAAAGAATTTATGTTGACGGTGTAAAAGATATTACACAATCAAATTTCTTATTAAGTAATACACGTAAATATCTTAATAAGCATTTGTTTGATAATTAATCTTGTATAATTAATCTAATAACCAACTTACAAGATTTATCAACAGTGTAAAAATTGGTCTTACTCTTGTTTGCTACTACGAAGGCACGGAACTAACCGTTCGCATGCGAGTTCTGTCGAATTTAATAAATTTTATTTAAATATTATCTTTTAATTAATAAATTCATTTCAATACATATATAAATATTAAATTTAAAACTCATTTATTATTACTTAAAATTATTATTATAAAATTCAAAATTTATAAAATTGAAATTCTATCTTCGCCTAGGCTTAGCATGCATTAAATGACTTGCTATTTCATTAGTTTGTACACAAACAGAAAGAGAAAAATATTTATTAAAAAATGAAGAAAAAAGGGAAAGTTGGAGAGTCAGATATGGAGGTTGTTGAGGGGGTGTAATTTTACATTAATTTCATTAATTTGCTTTAAGGATTATTTAATTAGTCTTTTCAAATAGAGAATGGAAATTAGCACTACCTTTAAGAATTTTAAATATTACTATGTTAATAAAGATTTTTTTAGTTAGGTATAATTAGGCTTTTGCTTCCACCTATAAGTTTTCCAATGTTTTAATTTGTTCATGTTATTATTAATAACTTATTAATTACATCCATGTGATATAACTGACTGGCCTTAGCGTCTATTAAATTAATTAATACATAATTGCATATTTTTACTTCTAAATATAAGAAAGAAAGGTTAAACGCATACGTACATCTAAAATTGATACAATTTTTCACTTAAACACACTAATCGATTGAACACATGTAGTAGGCATAAGTGTGTCATTTAAACATTTTTTCATTGTCTTGACAACTTGCGTGATTTACACATTAAACAAGTGTGAGAAAGCCAAAATATCAACAACAAAAAAATTATTTTCCATTAATGCATAAAGGTTTCAGAAATTTTTTTCCTAAAAAAAATTCGTATTTTTGTTTTTTCATAAGCTGCGATTTTTGAAATTTTTGTTTTTCTTATTTAGAATGTTATTTTTCTTTTGTTTATTAAATAAATTTTAAATAATTAACTCTCTCTTTTTTCAGATTTTTTTGTTTCAGTTTTCTTTTCTCGAAAAGCTGCGAATTATTTTTCTAAATTGATTTTTTTAAATAAAATTTGAGAAAATAATTTTATTTTGTGTATTAAATAGATTTTAACATAATTTTTTCTTCAGATTTTCCACAAGGTGGGAAGCTTTTTTTCCAGATTGGGTGTAAATTAAGTTTTTTTTTGTTTTTGGAGAATATAATTTTCATTTTGTTTATCAAACAGATTTTAAAAGAGCTTTGATTTTCCTTTTTTTTTTTACTAATATAAATAGTTAATTCATTGTTTTGTTACCTCAATGAGTGTATTATCTTCTCCTTAATTTTTTGTTGATTGTCAAAAGAGTATATCTAATAGAACATATTTTGAATATGTTGAGTGTTTAATAGGTGCACAACTTAGCTGAAATATTTATTTAAGTAAAAAAATCATGTCAACTTTAGACGTCTTTGTATATGTTCATCCAGAAAGAAAACAAAGAAGAAACCATATATAGAGATACACCGCAACAAAAGAGATACTTAGTGCTAATAGATTTTCCTTTAATTATTAGCACTAAAATATTTAGCGGCAATTGAGAATGTCATTACATTTAAAATAGCCAAAACCTTCCGTGATATTTATTTAGAGTGCTGATTATAAATATCAAAATTTATTATTGTCATAAAATAATTTATATATATGGTAGTCATAGAGGCAAGAAAAACCTAGCAAAGTAGTCATTTTATTACTCTACATAACTAGGTTAAGTATTTTAATAAATTCTACAAAAATATGATGTGATATTATTGTTTTTGGTCCATCTAATACTGAAATATGGGAGAACAATATGTATAGTGTTGGTGGAATAGTTAATCATATACTATAAGATGAAATAGTTATATACAAGAAATAATATTATATTCTTTTTATAACCATTTCAAAGTAAAAAAAAATAGTATAAGATCTATCCATGAAATTTCGTTTACGCAATATCGTTAACGTATAACAATGGTAGTTACAATGTCAATTGCATGTCTAAGCTATCAAAATAATTTCGAAAAGAAAACCAGTTTATGTTATTGTCACCCCTAGTATTTACGTAAGGATTTAAGCAATAAAATACTATTAAAAAATAAAAACTAGGGACGAATAAATTTTTTAGTTAAAAACTCATCGCTAATTCAAGAAAATTCAGTTATAAGTTACGAATAATTTAGTGATATATTAGCAACAAAGTTTATAGCTAATTAATTCTATTTATTTTATCTTTGTAGTGAAAGTTCATTGCTTATGCTGGACCACAATATTACGTTGTCTTCCCATATTATACTAATTTATATGTCCAAAAATATTACTATATGTTAGTAAAATAATGTAGTATACACAAGATTTCGACTTAAGAACAAAAATCTCCACGAAAGTTACCTTGTATTTCAAATCTATGCATAAAACTATATATTTTTATCACATATCAAAGTTCACGATTCATTTCTGTAAATATAAAATAGTATGAATTAATTACTTCGTTAGAAAAATAGTTAAAAATTCTAAGGTTTAAGAACGACTAGCAATTGAGCAAAAGACATAATTTAATTTGGTGATATGAAAATAAAATAAAATTGTAGTTGTACAACATGTCATCCCATTTTTTTTTCTACCAGGTGTTCGATGCCTACATTGAAGTCCCGATTAAATTTGAATGCGCACTGCATGGCTTATTCAAGGGTAGCACCGTAGCACTCCCAACAAAAAAAATTCCATACCTATGGTTCGAACTAGTTTCACCATCGCACTTCGAACTCGAGACCTCTAATTAAGGACAAAACAGTTCCACCGCACTAAACCATGTTGGTACATGTCATTCCATTCATGCAGATGGAAAGTCAATCACATAGTTGAAAGCTTTTTAATCAATCAATTATTTAACAAATTGATTTCTTAACTGACTCATTAATCTATACTCTACGAAACTAAACACTTCTCTATCTCATCTATAAATATAAAAATTGGAGTTAATTAGATTAATTAATAAGCGTATCCATTAACATCAAAAGTTTATCAATCAAACAAGACATCTCCAGCGGTGGGTGTTAAATCAATATCTAAATAGTCATGTTTAACTATTTTGGATTTATAAATAACTAAGTTAAATTCTGTTTGGTTAGCTTTGATTGTTAGAATTTTATATTGATATATATAGGAGGTCTTTCCACTTCTTTTTCCCCAATATGTTGTCTTAGCAAGGGGTAGCAAAATCAAACCAACCCATCCAAACCTGCCCAATTCGTTTAAGTTTGAATAGGTTATTGACTCATTAAAAATTAGGTTGATATGTAACTCGAATATGCTCATGAGAAATTTCGTTAAAATATTTTTTAAAAACTATTTTTTCAATTTGATATGTTATATATAGCCATAATATATATAAAGAAAAATAATAATTTTATCAAGTATTAAAATATTTTAAAAGACCAAGTAAAAATTGGGTAGGGTTAGATCTTGACCCGTTATGTAACTCATTACTTAATCCATTTTGACCGACCTCGTTTTGACCCAAGCAGATTTGAGATGGGTTGAATTTTGACCCGATTATTAATGACCCGTCCAAATTTGACTCAACCCGCCCAATTACCACCCTTAGTCTAAGCCCAAATATGTATGGTCAAGATTGACATAGGGGTCTGTTTGGTAGAAAGTAAATTATTTTTCACGAAAAATATTTTCTAAAAAATACTTTCTTGAAAACAAGTGAGTTTCTTACTTATTTTCAAGTGCTTGAGTAAGTAAAAAAAGTAATTATTCCAAGACATTTATATGTAATCTAACAAACATGATAAAAAGTGGGAATTCAGGTTGGCAGGGGAAGAGCCAATAAACTTCAAATATCATCTATAAAATTTATTTTTCATATATTTCTATTAAAGAACTCATTTTTCTTATTTTAAAAAAAATTATACTTCTATCCATGAAGGAACCCTATTTTTCATCTTGAATTGGTTATACAATATAATTCCAAATTTGAGCGCGTTAAACATATTGAAGGTGAATTGTCCTTTTACATAGTCAACTCGATGACATTTTTTTCATCTACTTTATCCTCGCTCGCCATTATGAATTATGAGTTTACGGAAAATTAGTTTATGAAAATATAATTCATTTTAGTTTTGTCAAGTTAATTATTAGCTCAGTCATTCCAATCAGTTCAATCCATTTTAATTCATGAAAAAAATTAAGTTGATATATAACTCAAAGACTTATAAAGAATCTTGAAAAAAATATTTTTAAAAGACAATTTTTAATTTGATATGCTATACGTATCCATCATTAATAAATAAAAATTAGCCACTATAAATTTGTTAAAAAACAAATTAAATAATTTAAACTTAATAAGAATTGGACGGATTGAGTTTTGAAACTCATTTTTAAATTCAATTTAACCTAAGTATCTTTTGAGTGGGTCAAAAATCCACATATTTATTAACTCAGCTCATTTTAACCCATTTAAATTCATTTCAACACGTTCATTTGACACTATTATTATCAAAAAGATTAAAATGAAAAAGGGCAAGGCACAACATAATCCTTTCGTGATGTTTCAACTTTTTTTTTTATTTCAAAATAAGTGGTATTTTAGAGTTCAATTGATTTAATTCTTTCAAAATTATTCTTATTTACGTAGCCAAAATTCATTAATTAGCTTTTCTTGATTTGGAGTAAGTTAGTAAATACAAAAATGAGTAATTTTATGGGGTGTGCCTAAATTAAAAATACCAATCATTTTGAAACGGAGATTAATAAAATACTAATACTCTTTAGAGAACTATTGTGCGCACACATTAGTGCTTAATATTTGTTTGAATTGCAAATAATTAATTCCACACAACCTACCTATAGCTAATTATGCTTTCAATTAATTGGTATCTTCTATGAGACTGTTAGTTAATTCGTTAATAATACTACTTTATTGACATTTATTTGCCACCTCATTATCAATTTTCAAATTTAAATTCCACAATCAATAATATTTGTGTGTATTTAAATTTTATCTTCTCCCTCTCAAAATAAATGATATTTGTATTTTTTTCATTTTACTTAAAATAAGTTAACTCAAATAAATTAGTAAAAATATTTTTTGCTTTTTAAAACTACAGTGTGTTCAAACTGAAAACATCACTTATTTTTTAACGAAAAGAAAATCAAAATTTGGTAGAGTTGCGATTATGAAACCATGAAAAGAAAGGTTTAAATTAGCTTTCAATCAATAAGTTTAAGAGTATTTCAGTTAATTGTGTAAATAAAATTTTAAAAATACATTATCTCTTCCCAAAATGTCTTTATAATGAAAACCATAATATAACCTATTTTTCATATATATTAAGAAACCCCATATTAGCTAGCTACATTTCAACCAATCCTGAAAATCCCCAACCAAACCAACTTTGACTAATGTTTCTCTCCTGTTCTACTCGTATTCGATTTAAGTTGTACATATATCTACGGGCGGAGCCACTTTATAACAGAAAATTATATTATGTATATATGATTAAAATAATTGTTTATGTATATATGTTAGATATTGAACTCCCTTCGATTACGTTATATATCTATTTTTACAGATTTTAAACTCCCTTATTGAAAATTTTGACTCCGCTACTGTATATATCAATAATAAAACAAAATTTTATACTATTATATAATTTGATTTTTGTGATATTTTAATTATCGATCAATAAATATTTTTATATTATCAATACATATAACTTAAACTTCAAAAAAATAGTGTATCTAGATCAATAAATATTTTTATATTATCCGTACATATAACTTAAACTTCAAAAAGACAATATCTATTAAATTTCATTTTTAGAATTAATGTTCATGTATGTGTGTATAAATGTAATCCTTGTAAGAGATGATCTCCTAAAACTATATATCAATTTTGTCATTTCGATTAAATGCAATTTGTTACAAGGTTGTTGTTTATGATGTTAGCTTCATTAAATTCACTATTTTGGTTTTATAACAATATATGGGGCACCCAACCCTTGCAGCCCCACCCTCCAACCCCATCAAAAATTGAAAAGAAATAAGTGTACCTGTTATTAGTCTAATATTTTGGAGTACATCGATGAATATCTAGGTAACTTCTAGAATCATTATATATGTTGTCCAAAATTTACCCAACAACCTCTCTCCAGTTTACTTTATCTTCTGTCGGTATTATTTTGCAGTCAATTTTTTTTAATAGTTTAGTTGATTGACTATTTGAACTCTCACCTTATTGGTGAAGATTTGATTCCCATATTATAATCTTCTTCCCCATTTCCACTTTCCCCACCCTAATTTAAAAAATAAAAAATAAATAAAAAAATTCTCATCCAGTATCATTTCGTTTGAGGATGTCAAAGAAGAAATATTTACTATTTCACTATAACTTTTTTTTATGTACCTTCTTAACTCTTAATTAGAAACCCAATATTAGCTAACTTTTAGTGTATATTAAATCTTATCCCCGCCGTTCACTTTTACTTATTCAGTATTTTAAAAATAGATTTTAATTTTTATTTGTTATGTTTTTTATCAAGAAAAGATAATTATTTTTTCCTATTTTACTCTCAATAATAATTCCTTATTTCCAAAAAAATTCCCAAGACCTAAGATTATATATAAGTTATATATTATGAGTATTGTGATATACTCCTATTAATTGTTATTTCTTAAGGGACGTACAAAATTCAACATAGACAAATAAAAATAAACGAAGGGAGTATTTCTGTAAATTCTTTCTTCACAAAATGCATTTAAGAATCCTGCTGCATCGAATTTTTAGTTCGAGTTATAGAAATGGAAAGAAACTCGTTTAGGAGCACTTCCACTTTGATGACCCTTATGATGCGCTAATCCAAATTAATTGAAACCCAAAACAAATATATATCAAACATTCGAGAAAAACTAAAAAATAGTAACAAAAAAAAAAAAAAAAAAAAAAAGTTAAAATTGACAAATGTAGTGTCAAAGCAGTAAATTAGGTAGTCTCAAAAGCAAAAATAAAACGCTTTGGACGGTAATCTTAGGATTATAAATAAATAGCGTGTCATTGGACATGATTTCTTTTTTCTAATTCTCCCACCTTTTTATTTTATTTTATTTTTATGTATAATTAATAATCAATTTAAAATCAATAAATATATATTATATTATATTTAATTTATTTTAATAATTTAAAAAACAATTAAATTGATTTTATTATAATTTTAATCAATAACCGACCGTGGATACCTCAAATAATAGCGTGTCACTGGACACAACTTTCTTTCTATTCTCCCACCTTTTCATTTTTCTATATACTTAATAATCGAACAAACAACTTAAAATGGATAATAACCACATCAATAATTGTATATTATATTTGATTTGATTTGTTTTAATAAATTAAATTTAAAAAATAATTATAATTTTAATCAATAACCGAACGCGGACACTCCTAATAATAACGTGTCATCGGACACAATTTTTTGAAGTGAAGTGCCGGATAAGAATTAATATACGTATAGTAAACTTTTAATTTTCTTGTTTCACTTCATACGTTCTCATCAAATAATTAAAACTAACTCTAATTAATTCCCTTTAAAATATTATTTCCAAATTTAGGGCAAGCACAAATACTTCAATAATTTCGTAATTCAACACTTTGATTACTTCTCAATTTCAACTAAATAAAATAAAATAAAATTAAGCAAAGTGGAACAAGAAAATGATATTTCAACTGCCAATGGTTTCCAATAAAATATGTCATAATCATTCTTTGAATATAGCTCCCTAATATGCATGATCCCATGTTATCTAAATGAGAAAAAAAAAAACTTTAGTAATTTATTCCGCCAAGCTACTTTAACGTTAAGTTGACAAGAAAGAACATACTAATTAATACTCTTGGGAATTATGTTATATAACCACTTATAATAAGCTTTTCTTAAACAAACTTAATTTTTGTACTGTGACTATAATTAACTGT
This sequence comes from Solanum chiquidenum, assembly GCA_029582725.1. Classification (NCBI taxonomy): domain Eukaryota; kingdom Viridiplantae; phylum Streptophyta; class Magnoliopsida; order Solanales; family Solanaceae; genus Solanum; species Solanum chiquidenum. The sequence goes on from JAJOOS010021644.1 coordinate 17,963, forward strand.
GTGCTTCATTCGTTATGCTTATAAGAGGAAACTATTCTTACAATTATAGGTGGATTAATTCAAGATCTGAATATTATGGGTTTAAGTTCGAAATTCCATCGTATCCATATGAATAATCATCACTCGATTTGAACTCTATTATTTATACTGATTTAGTGAATTTTTAAGTATATATCCAATTAGCTAGATTTGAACCAAAGCTATTGGATTAAGACGAATATGTACGTCCTTGACTACGTACATCCACCCACTAGAGGTGGACCCACATGATGCCGTGAGGATACACATGCACCTCAGGGGTGGAGCTACACCTTAGCAAGGGTGGTTAAATGAACAACCTTCGTCAGAAAATTTTTATGAGTATATATATTAAATATCGATATTTATGGATATATACTAATTGTTGAACACCCTTGACATAGTAATGAAAGATAGCCAAATGGTTAAGGTTCTCCAAAGTTGCCTTAGTGGCTTGGGTTTGAGCCTAGAATTTAGACATTTTGTTCAATTTTTTTGTTCCTTTTTTTCTCTTAAAAAAAAAAGAAGACTTAGGCATTTTGTTCAATTTTTTTAATTCAGTTTCTTCTCTTAAAAAAAGTACAAAAGTGACGTTTTTGGTTTTCTTTATAGAGATCATATAATTGAGGTAGGACTATTTTGTTGCCAATCTTTATAATCTGAATAGTAAGGCTTATATTTTTACTTGTTCTAAATTATGAATATCTTTGATGAAAATTCTGGCTCTGCCACTGATGCACTTAATAACTTCTTTTTTATCATCATTTATTATTATTATATATATATATGTATAGATAATCTAAGAAAGGATGTGCGCTCTTATATGACTTGTTGTAATCATTTAAACTTAATATCGAGTGTTTATAAGTACCTTTCAAACTTACCCAATCACTACAAAACTACTTAAAAACACTCCAAATAAATTAATCCAGACTGACTCCTTATCAGCTTGTGTAATGTCACCACAAGATCATATTCAAAACAATCACCATGATATATTCATCATCAATCAAAAAAATAATATTCAAGGATAGATATATGTATCCCTAAAAATATGACAAATGTCTTCTTGACATAAAAGATGATCAGGGAATGGACTAAATTTACACATGTTGAATTTTGTTTCACTTATCTTGAATGCCTATTTTACATCAGAAGAAAGAAGATAAATATGTTATTTCATTGATCTAGCTACTAAAGTCTATTTATGAGGATAAAGAAGCCATATAATTATTAAACACAACCTTCAATCATAGATTTTTATTTTATTATTATTTCTTTTTTTATGTATTTGCAGTTTTGGCTCCTCAAAACACTATCATCAATTATATTATTTATTTTGTGAGTCAAAGATGTTAAAGAACAATTATTATTGTAGCTCCTGAACCAATTTGAGTTTTCCATATTCAGAATGATGAAATTAGCTTTAAAATCTTCAAGATATATAGTTGCAACACTTTTTATAACTAATTAAGATATGGTGAATACAAGTTATGCTGAAATTAGTTATGTTGGGATAAGTTATACTGAGATAAGTTATGTTGGGATAAGTTATGCTGGGATTAGTTTTTATTGCTTGTTTGATTTGTCATATAAGTAAGTTGGAGAAATGGAGTGTAAATTTGGGAACAAAGGTTTTAGGGTTCTTTTTTATTAGTTGGGTTCTTTTTGTATTGGGGCGGGTTTAGTTAAAAATGGGTGGGTAATGAGTGGATTTAAAATTATATTAAATAATTAAACTGCAACCAATGGTTGAGCGCCACGTAATTAAAAGGATTATTTAATTATTTTAAATGGTGCTCCATTAATGAAGTGGCTAAAATTGGACCAAAGGTGGATGAGGAGGGTATTTGTGAGCTAATAGGAGGATGGGGAGGGTATTTGGGAGTCAATAGGTGGATGAGGGATAGTTGTGTACCATTTTCAATACTTCGAGGGTATTTTAGGCCCTTTTCCGTTAAAACTATTGCATTGCTAATACCTAGAAATTCATGGTATTAGCAGCACACACCTTAACGCACAATAAGGTGTATAACTAAACTAACGCAAATATTAGTTATATACATAGATTAGAAAAGAGTATCAAACAACATATATACTAGTAATACACATAGCTAATGCATGCATTATTTTTCCTAATACACTCTACTAAATCGTTTGAATTAGCGGATATTTAAGTTATTGTAAAAGAATAATTTTATTAAAAACAAATTATTATAAAAGCAATTGTTATTGCTATAGGTAAAACATTGGTATAGATATTATAATAACAATATTTATGTAACCAATAGTGCTACCATCAATTTCAAGAACTTATTTTATTAAGGTTGATATAATTTAGTGACCACAAAAATATTGTAACTCATTGATCTTTTCAAAAGAGTGTCTTATAGTCGTGGATTTTTATATAATATCCATGATAATGTGCTTGCTTTTATCTTAAGCCAAAATGTGACTTTTTGACTTTAATCTATGCTTGAGAAGTTAGGAAGGGAAAGAAAAATGAGAGAAAAGTTGAAATTCTTCTTTTTCTAGATTATGTGATTAAAAAAAATTAAACAAAACACAAAGGGGTTCTAATTTTTAATGGGACCTAAAAAAGAGTCTTCATATTATCCACAACCCTTCATTTCAAGCTCCAAATCAATCAAATAAGGGAAAGGTTACAACTTACATCTATAATTTCTACACTATTTTCCCTTTTTTTGTTTTCTTATTCTTTTCTTAATTAGTAGCGGTATTTTCAAGTTCAAAACATTAAAGATTATTTGAATCATTGTTTCAATATATCTCAGTCTTTCTGACAATAATGTTATGAACAATTTTGAGATGTTAAATTAAAGATCTTAATTGTATGGAAAATTTTCATAATTATACCATTTATATAGCACTCCTTAGTTATAGTATTACCCCCAACTAATATAATTATATCTAGTAGTTAAAAATTAATTTCAGAGAATACTTCAAAGTCCCTCATATTTCTATTAAAATTTGTCTCGAAAAATAAAAGGAAGAATCCTTAAACTTAACAAATCAATATTAATATGTATATCTATTAAAAATTATGGATTGTACATAAGGAATAGTTTCGTATATAATATGATTACGAGACTTACGACAACAAGTTTGCAGCTAATATAGTCTACCTTTTATATTTACATAAAAAAAAGGGCATCAAATATCTGGTCAAGTTATACAGCCAAGTTAATTAATTCGCAATATATGTAATGTATTTATATTATATAAATAGTATATAATCATGTGTATACAATGTATAACTATTTCGAAGATATATATGTTATGTATTTATGTAGTATAAATAGGATATAATATTATATATATTATATACTATCCAATTGTTCGAATTGGTTCAAAATATATCTTCTCATATTGTAGACTTATTCCATACACCATGTGTTTATTTTTTTTTAAATATAGATATCATGTAAAAATTACATAAATATCATAGTGTTAAAAGTTAATAACATCATATTCCTATTCTTTCCCAAATTACAATTTTTTTTAAAAATTATAGGATCTTGGATAAATCAGGAAACTTGTGGATACATAGCTCATAGATGTGAATGATACATTACTTACTAGGAGGGATGCATCCAAAAGGAGATAGGGATGTATCTCATATAGTATATAGGGATGTATCTCAGGGAATTTTTATAATTTTTTTTTTTTTAGAGATTATGATAAAATAAAATATGTATTTATGTAATTTTTTCAAATAAATAAACTGGGCCAAATAAAACATGCTTGAACTAGGAAAATTGATGGGCCAAATCCATTTAATTTGATTATCAATCCGACATAAGCTACTAGACCATGGGCCTTTTTGGCATCTATAATTTATGGAATTAAGGGAAGTTTCATAAATAACACTCCATTTTTGCAAAATATATATTAAAAATTGTCCTTCCAGAAAATGTCAAGACTCAAATGAAACTATCTAAGATTGATGGGTGTTATAAGACGGATTTTTTTTGTGTATTTACATATATATAGATTTTGAATCTTATAAACCTTGTGCAAAAGGTTAGCTTAATGGTTCAGGCTATTCAAAATGCAACTCGACGTTCATGGTTTGATTATGAGAGATTGCATTATTTTTCTTTTTAAAACTTTCTGAGAGAAATCTTAACTTTGTCACTAATTGTAAGTCTAGCTCTATTATTTCTTTTTTTTGGTTTCTCTTTTGAGATAATAATAAAAAAAATATACCTATACTATCACTTTTTCATGAAATTAATACTATATTTCAAATTTCAACTATCCGTTATTTACTAACTCGATTTATCCAAATTATCATTTTCTAAATGTATTAAATTACACCTAGATGATTAAATATTGACGGTCTTACATAGCAGAATCACCGCAATGGTATCTTGCATTTTTATGAACGTGATTTATCGAGAAGTTTAATAGTTAATCATCAAGAAGGTACGTTGTCTCACTTAATATTTATTTTAATATAATTGAATATAACATTATGTTATCATCTTAATTAGAGGAAAGATTAATTAGCGTACAAGTTATATAAACTTAGTAAAAATTTTAAACAGTTGATTGAAAAATGGTTAACTCAATCAGTGTAAGATGAAGAAACACGACAATTCTAGAGTCTTTTTTTTTCTTTCTTTTTTATGAAAATTGCCAATTTAACGTTATTATCTCCCCCCTCTTATTATAATATAAAAATATAATATAATATAAATTCATAATGTGACATTTGTCCAATCATTTTTTATTAGGCATTTTACACCAAGAAAGGGGAGAACTAGAGGTGACAAATGGACAGATTTAATAAATTAAATAAAAATGATAAAATATTCTGTTTATTTATGTTTAATAATAATAATTTTAATAATATATTTTGTTAATTTTATATGTGAAGTTTATAAAAGATTGGTGTCCTTGATTTCCAAAAAGTTAGGAGAATCCTTGAAAACAAACAGATGAATATGTACATATTGATAATATAAATTTTTATTTTGAGTGGGTGGAATGAATAAGAAATATGCAAATTTGATTCATGTCTCTTTTATTAAAAAAAATGATAATGATTACATGTTATTATAATTTTTAAAAATACACTGATTTAATAAATATATAATTATAATATCTAGCTATTCTTTAATATAATCCTCTTACATTATACGAAAAATTTCTTCATATTGAGTATGAAACTTTTTGTAAAATTTTAAGTTCTTTTTTTCTGTAAAATATAAATTTATAAATATTTAAATATAAATAAACAAATACAATTAATTTAAAATTTTAAACTAAAATTTAAACTATATTTAAATATTATAAACAAACACAACTTCAAAAATCGAAATATCAAACTTAAAATTCAAACTACATAGTCAAATGGCCCTTTAGACTAATTTGTTAGGCCACTAAGTCAAAATGGTACGTATTAAAATGACACTCAAAATCATTCGAAAATTAGGCCATAATTGATATACCTAAAAAAAATGAATGGTTGACCAATTAATTATCTTTCCAAAGTGTAGAGATTTCACCTCCTTAGCAAAGGCACAATATCGATTTCATCTAAATTTACTATTTTTTAACATAAAATATAAATTTATATAAAAATATTTAATTGAATTATAATAAATAATTCATATAAAATCCATAATTTGAAAACTATAATAACCTAATATTAAACAAATTAAAAAGTAAAATTCTTATAAATTTTAAATTCTGAACTCATAAATCATATATATTTCATTCCGCTAAAATTGTAGGGTCCGGGGAAGCCGTGTATACTGCAATATTTTTTATAGGGAGAATGAGTCTCAACCACCCCACTTGGGTTGTTGAGTGGATTAGATTAGAGAATACATATCTACTAATCATTTGATGCAATGAAAATGACTTTCCAATTATGGTTATACTTTTTGACCAAACTTTGGAGAAATTAAACAACAAATGGTAGGTAGCCCCTACCTTAATTTGCAATAATTTTTTTGTTTTTTTTTTTAGCAAAAAGTCATATAGCTTTAAGAGTCTATTTAGATTAGCTGATTATAAATAGTTAATAAGTAAAGGAGTAGAAAATTCTATGTAGTATAGCAAGTGTTACGTATTTATCATTAGTAATTTATATTTAATATATTTACTCTATGCAATCATGCACACATTTGATTAATGTGTAAAAAATTGTGAAAACTTATATATATGTACTAGATACAAGCCCCGTGTCAGCACAGGGCCCAATAGATTTTAACTTTTTGTTTCAATTTATATGATATTATAAGACTTGAGAAGTTATCTAAATTTTCATATGATTTTAAAAATATTTTAAATTGTTAGTACTTTTTTACATAATTTTAAAAATAATTTATTGTACTTTTTTTGTTCTAATTTTTGTGGCATATATAGAATTTTAAAATTAACCACTTTTTTTTTATAAGTATATCTTTTACATATATTAAATTGTAAATAATTGTAATTTATAGTATTTTTTTAACGTATATTCAAATAATATATATGTTACTTTTCATGTCTCAATTTATGCGGCATTGATAGATTTTTTAAAGTCGGTTGATGTTTTTTTATGCATTTTATTTTTTTAAAATTATTAACTACTGTGATTTATAATACTTTTTACGTCATTTTCAAACAATATATATTTATCGTCTAACTCATTTTATGTGGTATCAATATCATTTCGAGAGTTAATCAAATTTTTTCATATAACTTTTTAATATTTAAATTCTTAATTATTATGATTTATAATATGATTTATGTAAAAGACATAATTTTTCAATATTCAATTTTTTTTAACTCTAAACACAATTTTTTTTTGTCTTTGTGAAAATGTAGTACAAATAAAGTAATGTGTTTTAAAGTGGGACCCATATGTATTACTCCTTCCGTCCCATTTTATATGTCATCTTTTAATTTTGCACTTGCATTAAGAAATTGTGCAACTTTACCCTTCTACCCTTATTTAATTTTTTTGATACTCAAGTTTTCAATCAATGAATATGTTTTTGATTAATTAATTTAACCAATGAACATGAATTATTTACTTAGCTTTTCTAAGTTGGTCAAATATATCTTTTCAATGCTAATAACTCATAAGGGTAAAAAAGAAATAATATGTTAATTTATGTATTGATTTTATGAAATGACAAATATTGTGGACCAACTATTTATTAAAAGGGATGACATATAAAATGGGACGGTGGGAGTACTACTCTTTATCTATTAGTAGAGAGAAAAAGGAAGAAAAAGAATGGCTACCTGCTTGGAAAATTGGGCCAATTTTTGCGGCTGAGAAAGAAAATCAAAGGGCTTTTATGTCCGGTACTTAGAAAGTGCAATTATAAAACAACCAAGTACAACAATATTAAGAAAATATTAAAAAAATGTCCATCTTGCCAAGATGTCCGGTACTTAGGAAGTGCAATTATAAAACAACCAAGTACAACAATATTAAGAAAATATTAAAAAAATGTCCATCTTGCCCTTGGCTATGGAAGCAAGCATGTCCACGAACAGCTGCTTCCCTAGCCTCTTATATATAGTTGTATAATGTATAATATAATATATATGTATATATATATATATATATGTATGTAATAATGTATTAATATAGTCAAATTAAACAAAGTGTGTAATAAACTAATAGTTAAACTACCTTTTAAGCAATTTTTTTTTTATTGAAGATAGTCTTTCATGATTTTGTAAAATAAGTATTTTAGAATATAATTTAAATAAAAAATGTTTTAAAAAAACTTGGTTAAAGTCACTTTTTTATAAGCATGTGTAATAATTAAACTACCTTTTAAGCATATGTTGATGGTTGATGTACCATAGCATAAACACTACGTCAAAAATATCTTTACCGATTAACGACAATAGTTTAATTGTCTTTAAAACATATTTTTAATGGTATTTAGCATTTTTTGTAAATGTTCACAAAGTCTATAGCGACACTGAATTCAATGGTAATTAACGAATATCAATAAAGATTTTATCACTTTTTAATAATATATATATTTATTACCGCTAAAGAATATTTTTATTATAATGAAAATCAACAATAAATTTATTCCATTGAATAAATGTGAAGGAGAAACATTATTACTGTGTACTGGCTGTTGTATTAGTCATAAGCAAATGTATAAGATTCATACAGAGTAGCTAGTTGCGATGCATTTGTTAGGAACGATTTTTTTTAAGCAATTACTAAATATATATAAATTGAATAATACATATAAATTAATTTGACCAACTTATAACCTTAGCCAAACATAATCTAATAACATCTTGTATGAATATCAGAGGCAGAGCTAGGTGGGGATTCATGATTCGGATGAATTCAGTAATTTTTTGTAGATATCTCCTGTTGAAATTATCATAGTAAATAGTAATTAATGATATCATAAATAATGTTCATTTGCTCTTTCTCATAGTTTTTCATCAGAAGTTTTTGTATAACGTGCTTATATTAAATCAAATTGTTTGCCGTCAAGGGTGACTTATGTAGATGCACATAATTACCGGGGCGATATGTATGCATGCAGTTAAAGTTTTTTTTAAAATTTATTTGTCTTACTTTCTTTTTTATTTATTAAGTATTTAATGCTTATGCGTGTAGAGCTTCTGTAGCTTGGAATTTACAAGTTAAGGTGGAACATAAAACAAGAACGTAACCAATATGGTGATAGGTTTAATTAGTTTAATAATATATTAAAAATAGATAATAATATTAGAGCATTACTCCTGTCATTTCTTGGATAATCAATATTATTAATACCTCATTTAATCATCATATTTTGTGTTTATAGTCTAGCAAGGACATGTTGATCTATGAGTAATTAATAACTTGTGATTGGCCGAAAGAGACACAAATTCAAGATTGAAGAATAAAATAACTACTATCAAACTATGTTCTAAATTCTGTGGTTGCCAAAGATTTTTTTTAAAAAAAAAAACTGTTGGCTTGACTCTCTCATCTTTTACTGTACCTATATATTTTATATATTATATATATGGTGGTAAAAGTCATCTATGGTCTCTTCACTTATATTGTCGTGTAAAGATGCGTAATTTATGAATTTAGAATAATTTAATTAATATCTACTGACATTTCATTTTAGGTGAAGGTGTTACTACTTGTAGAATCAAATAATTTTTTCTTCAATTCTAATTTTCTCAAACTTTGTTTTAAAATTTGAATCATTAGTTGTATTGACTTGTACTATTTTTTATGTAGTTTTTAAATATATAAAATAATAATAATAATGATAATAATAATAATAGTCTATACACGAATTTATGGACAAAATTAAGTATTTTGATCCATATATTTGAACCCCTTTCATATAAATTGAAACAGAACGAGCAATTTGTACCAATCCCAAAGGTATTTTTAGCATTTAGCAGGAGATAGTAGTTGAGATAATTTCACGATGAGAGGCATGTACGATGATTTAATCAAAGATTCAACATGAATAGGGTATATTTTTGCAACATTGTGATTGCAAAGTCCACTATATATATATATAGTACCATTTGCTCGATCAGACAAAAGGAACAAAACTTGATAACAATTTCATAAACAGTCTCGTTTTACATATATAGTTAATCGTCCCAATTAGTGAGTGAGGGTCTATCGAACATAGTTTCTCTATCTTACGTCCTCCTCTGACCTCATTGTATAATAATTATATCGAATATGCTAATATTATTATTGCTTTTTTCTTAGACTTTACCCTTCTTTTCTTTATTATTTTCTTCTTTTACTTTGGTTTGATGCACTTGAGTTGAAGGTCATTCATAAACAACCTTTTTATTTTCACGAGGTATACAATGATAAAATCGGCATATATTCTACCTTCCTTAGTCCTCAGACTCTACCTAATGAAATTTCATTGGGTATGTTGTTATCGTTGTTGGAGTTTCAATAGGGCATGTTTGAGCAAGTTCAACTAACCTATTGATGATTATGTAAAGGAAGTTAAGCAATGAAATAGAAAAGATTCATATCAAGATGAAGTATTTTCCTTTTTTTTCCTATTTATAATGGGGAATTTTCACAAATAGCCATTACAATAAACTTAATTATGCCCCATAGCTATAGTTTGCATATTTACGGATTGTAGCTATAGTTTAAGCTGCCTCATTTGTATAATTCGCGGGTACATTTGTATAATTCAGTTATTTTTGTATAAACTCGAAAAAACGAATTTATTCAATTACAAACATCAGAAGTGCAAATCGTTATACAAATTCTGAATTATACAAAAGTTATACAAATTATATTATACAAATTCTGAATTATACAAATGCGCGAATTATACAAAACTAAAAAGCTGAGCTGTGTAATTATAGCTAAAAGTAAGCCGCGAATTGTAATTAAGGTAAACTAT
>JAJOOS010021645.1:0-25582 GCA_029582725.1 Solanum chiquidenum
TTAATAGTTATTTTTATTTTTCTTAAAAAATATATTTTTGTTCCCCTTATTTTTCTCTAAACACGTTTGATTATTTTATCATTCTTATTTTATCTCTCATTTTTATTTGTTAACCATTTTAAAATAGAGTTCTTCTTCTTCTTTTGTCTCATTTTTCTCTTTCTAGAATTCTTTTTATAGTATATTTCTTTCTCTCTCAAATTTTCAATTCTTCTCCTTTATTCACTTTGTTATGAAAATTACGTATAACAATATGTTTATTCATGCATACTTCTAAAAATCATGTATAATCTTGTTCTTGTTCAATTTATTGTTGAATTTAATGATTTGTAGAATTAAAGTTTTTTCTATTTTGTTTTACAAAATTTTAGGTTATCTATCCTTGTTTTTTTTTTCTAAATTCCTTTCCATATATATATTTGCTTCTCTTCTAAATTTTCTCTTATTCTCCTTGATTCACTCTGTTTATGCAAATCAGATAAATTAATAAACTACAAATTAGAAAATGCAAAGTGGAACTGAATAGTGTAGACTTTGGGCCAAGCCCCTTATAGACCAAAAAATGGTGGTCTAGTTAAGCAGCCCATTGGGTTTTTGTCGGGATTGGAAAGGCACCAACCTATTATCCTTCCAATGCATAGAGCGGGAACTATTCGTTGGTGAAATCAGCCTCACACAATCCGCCCCATATAAATATTCGCAAAAGTCATTGTTATTAAACAATGGGGGAATGTAACATGTTATGAGTAACTTTTCCAATAAATATACCTTTAGAAGTTAATTAAAATAGAGTCTAGTCAAATCTATAATATTATTTCATGTACATTTAAGAAATTTGCAATTGAAATGGTTTTACAACATAATAAAGCTCTATTTTATAATACCTTTCTCTTTAATCCTATCCTTTTCTTTTCCCACTAATTTAGTATATTGAATTATTTCATGGTTTGCCACGAAGGCCTCGTATGATGTACTCCTAGGCATTAAAAAAGGACAATGACCAATCAAGTAGAAAGTCGATAGTTGTACATTTGGTAGGAAGAAAAATATTTTTCACGAAAAATATAGTTAATGTTTAGATGAACTATACCTCCTGAATTACATCCCTCCTTGCATGCATTTGTTGATTCACTTCCCTTGACAATGAGAATTTAGAGTATATTGTATGGCCGCACAGTATTTTATGATTTTTTGGAGGAATTTATAGCATCCATCTGCTAATGTGTAATGTGCTGCCTGGTGACAAATCACCTCTCGAGTATCTATCAACATATAGAGATCTTGCCTTTGTCGGAAAAATATTTTCTCAAAAAATAATTAGTTTTTATGTTTATTTTATTATGTTTGATGCGTAAGCAGAAATATCGTTCTAGAGAAGTTTGGGTATAATCTAAGACAGATATTATTAGACTTGAAGGTGAGGGTAGGATGTGGGGTTGGTGGGGATGGAGGCTATGGGCTGGAGTATGTGTTCAAGGGTCGGGAGGAGACAAATAATGTAGGATGTCATTTATGAAACTTGTTTTTTTCTACTTTTTACCGGGAAAGCCATTTTCTTTATTAATTTTTATGAAACTTATTTTCCAAAAAAGAAAATGTTTTCCCAAATTTTAACCAGCTAAACATTGAAAAATTGAAAAACATTTACCGGAGACTATTTTTTCTCCATACCAAACACATCCTTATGGGGTGATCAAAAGGCCCTTATTTAGCCAATACATTCAGTGACACATTGTGATATACGTTAGTATAAATATGTAACTCCTTATTTCCATTCGAAAATCAAAGGATTGAGATTGAAAACTGACAACAAAACACTCATCCACATGCTTAAGGGCTAAATTAAATTGTATACCTTTTATCTGGTTACAATCTCAAACAACCTAGAGTATAACTAAAATGTATTTCTGCTTAATTAAATTGCTTGAAATGCAATCGATGCAACTCATAGCATCAAAATATTAGCAAGTAAACATGGTTTACTACTACTAACACAAGTTTTAACATGAATTCATAGTTAGAGAAGCCTCAAATTCAAAGAACTTCAACAGGAGACTATTTCATAGTCACTTAATTATCTCACATTTGGGTAAACTTGGACCAAGCCATAGATGAAAAAAGTGGTGGTTTAATTAGGCAGCCCATCAGGGTTTTGTTGGACTTGGAGAGCACCGGCTCGTTATCCTTCCACTGCACAGAACGGGAGCTGTTCGTTGCTCTGTGAAACCAGCCTCACGCAGTCCACCCCTCTCTAAGAGCCAAGCAGCCCATACTTTCGTCTGGACCACATGACTCAAACTCCGTGCTTGGATAGGGCAGGCCAGACTAATGCCAACCAAAGCCCAGCCGTCTGGAACGGCCTAACATTCCACCACATTATTGCCCCCACTTAGGTTACAAGCCCACGCTACAAGGCTCGGCATTTAGAAGTCATGGTGTATCATTATATGTATTAACAAAAGTCATCGTTCACAAACGATGTGGGAACAAAACATGTTATGAGTAACTACCTTTATTTATTAAAGTAATTAGAAGTTAATTAAAATAGAATCTAGTTAGATCTAAGATATTATTTCTTTATAATGTTTAGATATCTGTCATGCGTAAAAAGTGGTACAAGGAATTGCAATTGAAATGGCTACAAGTTACAACATAATCAAAACTCTATTTATACCTTTCTCTATTTAAAAAAAAATGGACAAAAATACTCCAAATTAAAACACAAAACAACTTTAGTTAACGCTATTAATTGGGAATTTAAGGATTAATAAGTGAAACTCAAGGAATGAATTATGAGGTTCAAAAGTTTGTTAGAGTTTTGAATCACATGAATGATTCATAGGGTTTAAATCTTTATAAGTTCAAAACCAAGGGACGAATCATGGGGTTCAAACATTTATAAGTTCAAAAACAAGAAAACGATTAATGAGAGTCAAACCTATATAAGTTCTTCCATATTTTAAGGATGAGGATTTTATCTAAACTGCTTCCTTAAAGAATCTAAATCCCTCACAATTGTCCATGGTTTGGATTAGTTTCTTCCAAAACACTATTCTGCAATACTGACAATAAAAAATTTATGCATAATCTAAGAGAGTTGGAGGTGAAAATAGGGTGGGAGTGGGGGAGGACATAGGCTAATGGGGTGGAATGTGTTAAATGGTCGGGAGGAGACAAACAAATATAGAATGCTTACTTGTAGAACATGATTTTCCTACTTTTATGTTTTTATGAAATTTATCTTCCTAGAGAAAATATTTGCCACAATTTTGACCTATGTCCCACTCTTAGAGCTAAGCAGTCCATACTTTTCGTCTGGACCGCATGACTCAACTCCGTGCTTGGATAGGGCAGGCCAGACTAATGCCAACCAAAGCCCTGCCCATCTGGAATAGCCTAACCCACCACATTGTTGCCCCCACTTAGGTTACAAGCCCACGTTACATGGCTCGGCGTTTAAAAGTCATGTTGTATCATTATATGTATTCACAAAAGTGCATTGTTTACAAACGAAGTGGGAACAAAACATGTTATGACTTATGAGAACTCTACCTTTATTTATCTATGTACCTTTTGAAGTTAATTAAAATAGAATTTAATCAGATTTATATTATTTCATGAAAATTTAGATATCTTTCATGCATAGATTACCAGGAATTCCATTTGAATTTGTTACAAGTTACAACATAATCAAAGCTTTGTTTATGCCTTTCCCTATTTACAAAAAATTGGACCAAAAAAATACTTCAAACTAAAACACGAAAAACCTTCAACAAACGCTATTGAATTCGAAGGATTAACAAGTGAAACTCAAGGAAAGAATCATGTGGTGCAAATGTTTGTCGGAGTTTCAGACCAGATGATCGATTATTGGGGTTCAAATATGTATAAGTTCAAAACTAGGAACAATTCTTGGGGTTCAAAAATTTTAGGTTCAAAATCAAGAAACGATAAATGAGGTCCAAACCTTTATATGTTCTTCCATAGTGTAAGCATGAAGATTTTATCTAAATGGTGGCTATTTTATTACTACTTTTCAAATGGTGGTTAAAAATCCATGGCATACCCTAAAATTTAGATGAAGTAATCAAGAGACCCTTATTTCGCTGACGTACATTCAATGACTTATAGTGATGCATCAGTATGAATATGTAACTCTTTATTCCCATTCAAAAATCTGAGGGTTAGGGCCGACAACTGACAACAAAACACTCATCTACATGCTTAAGGTTTAATCTTGTTACATGTTCCTGGTTACAATCTCAAACAACCTAGAGTATAATTAAAATGTGTTTCCTCTTAATTAAATTGCTTGAAATGCAATTGATGCAACTATTTTCTGTATGATATTAGAAAACAGCATATGGTTTATTTACTACTACTAACACAAGTTTTAACATGATTCATAGAAGGTTCAAATTTAAAAAACTACAAAAGGAAAATAGTAGAGTTCTCTACCTATTAAATTTACATACTGCTTCAACAAGCTTCTAAAATGCACTAAAAATCATTTATTCAATTTGGATTAAGATTCCAAAATCTCTCAATATATCACGGTTACCCTCTATCGTTCAGTCCATGGCCCGGTCTTTATTTTGAAAAAGTCTTGCAAGAGACTTTTAAACAACGCGGAGAAAGCAGCTAAGGTTTGTAATCAACACTACGGGTGCACATAATGAGTTTAAGCTTTGCACAAAAATGGTGGTTTAGTTAAGCAGCCCATCAGGTTTTTGTTGGACTTGGAGAGCACCGGCTCGTTATCCTTCCACTGCACAGAGCGGGAGCTGTTCGTTGCTCTGTGAAACCAGCCTCACGTTGTCCACCCCGCTCTACGAGCAAAGCAGTCCACACTTTCATCTGGACCACGTGACTCAACTCCATGCTTGGATAGCAGGGGCGGACCTACCTTGTTGCAAGTGGGTTCATATGAACCCACTTCATCGAAAAAATATATTGTATATACATATATATTCATCTGTTTTTTGAAACAAAACACACTATATTGAACCCACTTGCAACATTAATATTGCTTCATTTTATTTTATTTTATATTTTGAACTCATTTGATAAATTTTCTGGGTCCGCCACTGTTGGATAGGGCAGGTCAGACTAAAGCCAACCAAAGCCCAGCCATCTGGAACGGCCTAACATTCCACCACATTGTTGCCCCACTTAGGTTACAAACCCACGTTATATGGCTCGGCATTTAGAAGTCATGTTGTATCATTATATGTATTCACAAACGATGTGGGAACAAAATATGTTATTAGTAAGTTTATGCTTCTTTAGAAGTTAATTAAAATAGAATCTAGTCTGATCTATGATATTATTTCTTTAATATTTAGATATTTGTCATGCGTAGAAAGTGCTACAAGGAATTGCAATTGAAATGTTTACAACATAATCAAACCTATATTTAAATACCTTTCTCTATTTGCAAAAAAATGGATAAAAATACTCCAAATTAAAACACAAATCAATTAGGCTATTTCACTGCTACTTTTCCAATGGTGGCTAAAAATTCGTAATATGCCCAAAAACTAACCATCTCATCTAATTATTGTTGTTTCTGCATTCAAAGTATAAGCATAAATTGACAAGTGAGAGTTGCTCAGATGGAATTCAAATTTTTACTAGTACAAAATCAAGAATCGATTCATGGGATTCAAACATTTATAAGTTCAAAATCAAAGAACGATTAATGAGGTTCAAACCTTTATAAGTTCATCCTTAGTTTAAGCATGAGGATTTTATCTAAATTTCATTTTTGTGTTAAAGTGGGGCTATTTCATTACTACTTTTCAAATGGTGGCTAAAAATTCATAACATACATGGAAAGTGAAAAACTAACCAACACACCTAATTTTTGCTATTCCTACATTCAAAGTATAAACATAAATTGACAAGTTAAAGTTGCTCGGATGGTAAGCACCCTCCACTTCAATCTTAAGATTGTGAGTTTGACTCACCGAGAGATAAAAATAGGTAGAAGTTATGTTTAACAACAACAGAAAACTGTATTTCTTCAAAAAAAATTAATCCTCTCACAATTGTCCAAGGTTCGAATTAGTTCATCCGAATATAGAACAAAACACTATTATGCAATACTGTCAATCAAAATTATGTATAATCTAGTGAGTTGGAGGTGAAAATAGGGTGTGGGGGTGGAGTGTGTTGAATGGTCGGGAGGAGAGACGAACAAATATAGGATGCTACTTGTAGAACTTCATTTTCCTACTTTTATTGGGAAAATCATTTTCCTCTAAGAAATTTATTTTTCTAAAGAAAATGTTTTCTCAAATTGTGACCGACCAATTATTGAAAAAATTGAAAAGCAACAAACATTCAACCGCACATAGTGATGCGTCTTTATGAATATACAACTCCTTGTTCCCATTGGAAAATTGGAGGATTGGGGCCAAGAACTGACATCAAAACACTCGTCTATATGCTTAAAGGCTTTTCGTTCCCGGTTAAAATCTCAAACAACCTAGAGTACAATTAAAATGTATCTCCTCTTAATTAAATTGCTTTAAAAGCAGTTGATACAACTCTTTCCTGTGTGATATAGGATGAAATTGTTAGGAAAAAAATAATCAAGCTAAATGTCAACCGATGTACATCAACATGAGGAGATGAGCAATCCATTATATAAAAGCTAGAGTACACAATATCGAGAGAAATAACCTCACACAATTTACTAGGAATAAAAAGAGGTGCACACAAGTGTTCACGTAACATTTGTATCTCCCAAATTCTCCCCTTACACAAAACTCTCAAAGGCCCTAGGACTACATTGTGAATGCTACCAAGTTAGAAGAAATGAATCTTTATTTATAGAGTCGTAAACATTTTTCTACAAGAAAAAGGACTAGCCAAATATAGAGACTTTGTGTTTTCCTTTAAGGAAAAGATTATAGTAAGAAACCAGGGCAAATACCCAACATAAATGAGGGAGGAGGGGGGGACATGGTATACTACTACTAGATAACACAAGTTTTAACATGAATTCATAGTGAGAGAAGCTTCAAATTCAAAGAACTTCAAAAGGAAAGTATAGTAGAGTTAGATGGAAAAAAAAGTGGTGGTTTAATTAAGGAGCCCATCAGGTTTTTGTTGAACTTGGAGAGCACTGGCTCGTTATCCTTCCACTGCACAAAGCGGGAGCTATTCGTTGCTCTGTGAAACCAGCCTCACGCAGTCCACCCCACTCTAAGAGCCAAGCAGCCCATACTTTCGTCTGGACCACGTGACACAACTCCGTGCTTGGATAGGGCAGGCCAGACTAATGCCAACCAAAGTCCAGCCATCTGGAACAGCCTAACATCCCACCACATTGTTGCCCCCACTTAGGTTACAAGCCCACGTTACAAGGCTCGGCGTTTAGATGTGTTATGCCATCATTATATGTATTAACAAAAGTCATTGTTCACTAACGATATGGGAACAAAATATGTTACGAGTAACTCTACCTTTATTTATTTTCGTCAGTACCTTTGGAAGTTAATTAAAATAGAATCTAGTCAGATTTATGATATATTTTATTGAACATTTAGATATATTTTACTCGCAGAAAGTGCTGCAAAAATTTCAATTGAATTGGTTATAAGTTGCTACATAATCCAAGCTCTATTTAGACCTTTATATACAAATAATTGGACAAAAGTACTCCAAATTAAAATACGAAACAACTTCAACAAACGATATTAAATTCGAAGGATCAACAAGTGAAACTTAAGGAAACTCAACAATCCTCCACGTGAATGGGGAATGACTATATTATGAAAGTATGCATGAAAAATATGTGTGATAGTAACGATTAATCGCATTTGGTTAAGTATTTTTTTCCTATAAATTTTTTCGTAGTGAACATGCATCGGATATACTTGGTCAATTGACAGATTTGATATCTTTCAACCGTCGAGCTTTGACGTATACCTAGATAACATATGTCAGACAATTTACATTTAACCGTTCTTGATTCTCATTGTTGTGTTCGTTTCAGTCATGAACAACACATGATTTCATATGTGCGTAGAATTTGGTGACAATGTTGAACTTTCATTCATAACGTTGTTAGATCTCTTTGAAGCTAGATTTTGGACTCTCCAGCTAGGTAAAGTTATCATTATTATGACTTGTTCTCGGCCACAACCCTTCTCTAGTTAGGCCTTTGGTAAGTGATATTCACACATTATTCTTTGACTTTACGTAGTTAATTAATGTGATAATTTCATTAGAGAGTAATTGTCTAACAATACTATGTCTTCAATTCTTCATCATATGTGACGAGACTCTACTTTATACATAACATTTTCAGTCGTTCCTATTGCATCTTGACTATCATAATGTATACATATAGTAGTCAAAATGTAGGTGCGAACACGCCTATTCACAAAAGGCAATATCTTTTCATTTCAAAAAATTCCACAAATTCTAAATAAATCGTGTAAACTGTTGGAAAGTAAATATTCATAAATTTTAAATTAAATTTCACATAAATTAATATCAAAAAAAGAACAAAATATTATCAATCAATCAGAAGTAATTCTATATATAGCACAAAAAATTTCCATCTTCCTCGTCAATGAGAGAAAAATAAACCTTAGTTATATTTTATTTTTAATCATTTCTCAATTCACATTACACCCTATCTTTAAATAAATATTTTTTAAAGTTCATAAATTATACCTACTTGTATCTATTTAATTATTGTATTTTATTGTTATCTTTATATATGCCTACAAATTTCCTTTCGGTTGTCAATTCAAGTCTTACACGACATTTCTTTCCTTAGGCCTAGCTGTTCTTTTTTGTTCTTTCTTCACCTTCTTTTAATCCTTTCTTATTCTTTTAATTTTTTTTTTCGTTTTGTCTTTTTTTTTTTCTCTTAATTTCTTTTTCCTTTTTTCGTGGTTAGTTTATCTTCTTTTTATATTTTTGTCCTTTTCTTTTCTTCTATTTTTGTCTTTATTTTATTTTAAGATAAATATTAGTTAACTATATTAGACTAATATAAAAATATAAAAATAAATAATTAGACTTCTAAAGTAACTAATTATGCATAGATTTTGTAATTAGTTTAGTGAATAGAGATGTAAATGGGAAGGGGGAGCTAATTAGTTTGATTATATTGATAAATTCACCATGTATTTTTTTTTTCATTTTACAATTTGGAGAACTAAATCTAAGTTGAATAATGAGAACTTGATTAAAGGACAAATGATTTTCTTACTCTCTTAAATTATGAGAAGAAGAAAAAAGGTATTTTTTTAGATAGAATCATTTATCATGGAAGGCTAATTTGGTATCAACAAGGATGAGTAAATTAATCAATGGAAGACTAATTTCATAGTTTGTCACTTAAAAAATCGTATACTTTAAAAGTAAATGAACTAATTAAGCAGTTATTCAATAGCACATGCATTCCCACTACTTCTTCGTATAAAAGGGAATAAGGAGACTAGCCTCATTACTTCCGACCGATGAAAGGTGCACCTAACTCCACCTACTCATTCATCATCAATCACGATATTCAGCTTAGACTTGCACTAGTATACACCTATTGTATTGGAATCAGACGCCCGCACCCATATTATTACGGTTGTCAATGAATCTCTTTCGCCATCAATTCTACTCTGTTAGATCATTTCTATGAATACTATTCTGATCTAAGTAGATTTATTTTTTGTCCCGTGCTATGAAGCATTGCTCCTCTTTTTTCCAATCCGAAAATCGGAGGATTGAGGCTCACATACATCAAAACTTCAAAAGGAAAATAGTAGAGGCTTTTGCACATTAAGTTACATACTGCTTCAACACACTTAAACTTCCATTACATAGAAGTTCAAAAGGGAAATAGTACATACTGCTTCAACAAACCAAACTTCAAACACACACAACTTCAAAAGGGAAATAGTAGAGGCTTCTGCCTAATAATTTACATACTGCTTCAATAAGTCTGTCTGCAAACTAGAGTAGAGAATTCTTATAAGAATTCATTTATTCTTCAAACCTAGAGTTTTAAGCTTCGTAACTCCTCACACCATTTCATACTTCCTGACTTCAGCATAAGTTACAGACTGGACAGGAAGAACTCAGAACGAGCCATTTATCAAGGCATGCAGCGTGAAACTGCAAAAAAAAAAAAGAAAAAAAAAAGGTAAGTGAACACTGACAAGAGTGTGAAATACAAGAGCACGATTAAGTTTGTGGATTTGAATAAGAAGAAGTGCCAAGATCAGTACTTTCAGAAAATATTTTCAGCAGATTGGCAAAACAGTAGCGAGTTTCCTTAATTTCTGAATTACTGGCGTTTATTCAAGCCTCAAAGATAAGGAAATGGTAATTATAGTCAATTACATTTGAGTGAATTTTATTTATAATCGTTGAAATTGAGCTTCAACTCAGATCTATGTCCACCATACTGTGATTTAGGGAAATGGTTGAACGTGATCTATTATAGAGGAAAGGAAGAAAATATTAGATGGAATAGGAAGAAACCTGATGGATACATGGAAAGCAACAAACAAGGTCTCCCTCAATAACTGGCTCCAAACAAATATTACATATCAATTCATCAGATGAACCATCGTCGTCTGGCATACCTATTGTCATAGATTCCTGCTTCATTTGAAAGGAGCACATTACAAATACTGAGAACGAAACCAAATGTTTTAAGCGAGTTGAATGGAGGATTTCATATAAACAAGCACAGAAGAAGAACACAAAAGGACTAGAAAAATATATGATAGGACAAGTATATTGAGCTAGAAAAATATATCTCATTAACGGGCTGTGCATATACAGATATCACGAGAGTTTTAGGTTTTTTCCCCTCCCCCTCTCTTGAAAATCTAAGGCAAATAGCTGTGAGAGAATTGATTTTTTACATTACTGCTTCTGGATTTGCAAATATTATCCAATAAAGGGAAGACGACAAGCAACTAAGGGAAAGCAAAGGGTAGCTAAAATAGATGTGAAGAGGTCACCAAGCTATATATAGTATTTTGGCATAACCCTTAAGCATATGAAAGAAAATACCTGGTCTGAGGCTAAGGTTGAAGAAGATGAGGCCTGTTTCGGTGGTGCATCCTCACTGCAGGAAAGACCAATACAGAATCGAATAACTAAATAGTCGAGGAGAAGAAAAAGATTGTGTTTCCATAAACTTATCATTGTCCATAAAAATTTCAATACAAAATTGTCCATAAAAATTTCAATGCAAAACTGTCCATAAAAATTTCAATGCAAAACTGTCCATAAAAATTTCAATACAAATAAACTCATCGAAAAGTACACATTTTCAACTCAAAATTTGGTTCTTCAAACAAACTAGATGAATGCACAAGTTATTAATCTCTTTGTTGCAGTTTCATATTTATAACTTTTTTATTTTCCCCATGCTCTCGAAAATATATACAAAAGTTTTTTTTATTGTTTAAAAATATATGTAAAAGTTTTTGGTAGTTAGCTGAAGGGAATGTGATCAACTAGTATTACTCTAGCTTTGGAACCACACGTTTACCTTCAGTTGCTCAATCGTCCTACTCTATGTGCACAAGAATTTAAGTGAATTCTAGGCGTGAGAGAAAAAAGCACGACTTAAAATGCTTGTGACTTACCTCTCTAGACAAATGTCTTTGCAATTGTGAACAGGTAAAGCATTTATCTCTTCATCATTCATGGAAGGAATTCCGAAGATATTAGCAGAAGACAACTCTCCGTATGTATGGTGTTCTGCACATGGAAACAACCATATAATAAGAAAAGGATTGTTTTTATTTTCCTGACAGAATCTTGAAAGGTGAGTATGATGATGATTCCAAGAACATATACACATCAAAACTACTGCTAGAAAAAGCTTTAGCAGATAGCATAGCAAACATACCAAACTCATCAACTTCACGGTTTAGAAGAGCAATTTGGAGCCTCAGGTCTTGCAATCGTCTTCTGGTGGGAAATGCTTCTAATGGAGGCACATAGTGATGGAATTCATCAGAATCAATCAAGTGGTTAACGGATGCAATCCTTGCTCTGTCTCTAGCTTGACGTATAGAACAAATTTCATATATCATAACGACTACTATCACCGGGACAACATGTACAGCAATGACGCCCTGCACGTGAAAATTTGACACCATCATGTCAAAATATTATGCCACCAAATGAGTCAAGAAAAATGCTCACTAATATTCCGCTTAAGACTAGGACGGAAGTTACCACAACAAACCATGAGTCATCAGGGGGGCTTATAGCGTAGACGACAAGAGCTGCCAAACAGTTTAACGAATGGATAATTAATAGATAGAAACCACATAAAGAATTTGCAAGAAAAGAATCAAAAAAATGAGGCAGAAACTTTACCTAGGATAGTCAGAACGACGGATGATAATCTTGTGGGGCTTGAAAAAAATTTACGCTGGTAGTACAGAAATTGCAGTGTCAAGACAAGACTAGAGTATATACTGGTAAATATTTATTGACCTCTATACAAGTATATAGAACAAATACTCTGGTTTACAGGAAAAGAATCATCATTTCGGAAAACATGCAAGATAAAGAGTAACACAAGCAAGTAGCACAGCCATTAAGGATATACGAAAACATCTTGTGTTCTTGGCTGCATCTTTCACAGCTTGATTCAAAGGAAACAAAGGCAAATGCACGGAAATATGCAAGTGCTTAGGGGGCGTTTAACCATGATTTTTTTTTTACTTTGACTCTGGGAAACAGTTTGGCAATAAAATTCTGGAATTTTAGGAATTTTGAAAAATATCAAAAAGTTGTATTCACTTTTTTCACTCCAAGTTAATCACAAAAATTCAGAAAACCACTTCAATTTATATTCATGGCCACACGTAACTTGGCCAATTTTCAAAATATCATTTTTCACTTCTAACACAAAAATTACTTTATTCAAATACTCACAATTTTTATGGTCAAACTTAATTTAAAATTTAAAACTATTTAGGAGCTAAAAGGAAGCACTTGATAAGGACGACCACAAGTCAAAACAAAAATTACTAAATACTCACCATCATAACTTCTAGAAGAGATGAATGATGAGTGAGTAATTTTATTAATTTTTAAAACTATGATTACCACGATCGACATAATGGCCAAGATCTGTCAAGACTTCAGAAAGCTGTACTGTGCTCACGTTCACTTACAGTGAAAATATCTGCATAATTCAAATTGTCAGATTGTTAGCCCTTATAAAGTTCCTTCCCGCTATACCCTTTTATCAAAAGCAAGCATGATCAGTCCCGGCCTTAGTTGGAATTTCACAAAGAAGTAGATCAGATCTTTGAAAGTTGAGATAAGTAGTTGCACATGAGTAACGATACAATAAAACAGAAGTGAAGAGCACCGTTGTGTAAAAACAGCTAATTAGTTCAGTTTGGGGCCTTGTTATAAGGATGCCTCATCTACCTTGTTATAATAATAATGTTTGCAGATTATACCAGAATGGTTTCATATTCAAGCACAAAGTTTAAGAGTAATGCTGTGAACGCTCATTCTCCTCAAATTATTTTTAAGTCAATCTCAACATAAAACTATCTTCTTATAGTTCAAGATGATAAATCATCTCTTTTAGAACTTAGGCATATGCATTGCAATCTGAACCGATGAGGATAAAGATGACTCAAGGCGTATCTATTTCAATCTTCAATATGGAAGTTTGGACAAAAAGAGAATTCACTTGATGGCTAGAGTGTAGTGGGAATTGCACTTCTAAGCATTGTGCAATAAATTCATTACCTTAACAAATTGAGATCCCAATAGCACAAACATAACTCAACGGAAGAGTCAAATTGAGTATCATGGATCTCTGATTTCTTCTTCCTCTACCACAATCACCATCTTAGCCTAGTGCATGGTGACACTCAACTAATCTGAAACAGGTCAACATCGTGCTTATACAGGATGTTTTCTTGAAAAATTCCTTGCATGAGGGTCGAGCAACTAACAATTTTTCAAGTATATTCATGATTTGCTAATGAAGTACAAACATAATCAAATAGAAGAATCATAAATCACAAGACCATTCAAGCATCACATAGGATGATTTACCAAAATGTAAGGCAAATTTAAAGAGGAAAATTTTGAGAAATAGGAATAGCAATAAAAGGAAATAGAGATTTAATGAACCTTAAAAGAGGAAGAGAATATCTCCAATGCCAGAAGCCACAATGAAGAACAGCATCAAGGAATCCGAACTTTATATATCAATGTTGTCGGTGTTGGTACAGTGTTCTGTTTGTCTGATTCGCTGCCTTAAGGTATCTTTTGCATGAACCTTATCATCATTAGATCAGCACATGTCGGCATTGCATCTTTACAAAAAAAAACTACCATGAAAATTTCCACACGCAACAAAAATATATTGAATATAGGCTTTAGAAAGATACACTAGCTACTCCACACAACTCCTTTGAACACGACAAAACTAATAATAATCTTTTTTTCATTAGTAAAAAACTAATAATATTCTTTTAGGGCGAGGAATCCAATTGGCAAAAACCTTTCGGTAATTCAGAAATGCCTGTATTAGCAAAAACTTGTGTTTCCTTATATACAAATATTTTATCAAGGCATCAACCAGTAAATCAACCACGCTTCAGTCCCAAATTAGTTGGGGTCGGCAATACGCACACTACATATCCGCATTCTATTCAGATCCATTTCATCCAAATACTAAATAATCACAAATGAACTATCAATATACGTTGATATATCTTAATAGGGATTCAAGAACATAAGGAAATACTTGCATGTATAGGAAAAGCTTTTTTAGCCCCTTCTTCTTTTTTTTATCGGCAGGATAAGCTTATTGATAACCAGCATTTAGTGAGCGTTGGAGAATATGTACAATTAGCATCATTACAAATTGAGTAAAGAGCTAAAATATTTCAATCTTGGCTTTGACATCATTAACTACTACAACAATAACATACCCAGTGATATCCCACAAGTGGGGTCTGGGGAGAGTAGAATGTACGTAAACCTTACCACTATCCTCATGGATATAGAGAGGTTGTTTTCGAAAGACCTTCAACTCAAGCACAACCTTCGACATCATTAAATGAAGCCATATTGCACCATAAAGAAAGTGTAGAAAAACATTTGTATTGATTATACTAACATATTCTCGTTTGCTCTCTAAGCGTTTTGTTTTCCTTTCCTTACAGGTGGACAACCAAATGGCCACTGGGATGGCATTCCAGACCTTGACCCCCAAATAGTTTAAGAGAGGTTAAAAATTATTGAAGTGTGTGGCTATCTCATCTAAAAGGTTAAGTTGTTAGAGAGAGCACACTCTTATTATTTAACTCAAGCCCAAAAGCTAGCTCACGAGGGAAGGATTGTCCAATGTCAAATAAGGAGACCACAAATCCCCTTTTCATCTGATGTGGGACTCTTCAACACTCCACCGTGTTGAACCTCACGCCTAGGGCTAAACATCTAGATCGTGGGCAACTAATATGGGGGTCCAACATTGGTAAACAATAATTGGGATGGACCGCTCTGATAAAGTGTTGAAGTGTGTGACCATCTCATCTAACAGTATAAGTTGTTAGAGAGAGAACACTCTTATTATTGAATTGTATTCTCAACAAACAAATGAAAAGACGGTTGGAATCCTCTTCTTCGCATTCACAAAGTACTCATATATTGCATAGTTTAAGTGAAGTGAAGCAAGCTACCTTTTCTGGTGCAGCACTCTTCCAGATTGTTTTATACTGCCAGACTGAATTAGGAGAAATGATTCTGGAGAGAAATTGATAGCCTGACTTAACCATAAACCAGTCATCTGCAGTTCCTTTCCACGACAACATACCAGGCTTGTGAGTGGTGATAACATATGAATTAGACATCTGCTGTAACAGAAAACAAAAATCCTGCAATAATTAACAATCATTGAATGGCCTTCTGAATACAATATTATAGCCTCTTTTACTAAAGGCCACAAAGAAGGTGCTCACACAAATAAGAAAAGAAATATCAACAATAAATTGCAACATTTATCTCCACTGCCTCAATCCCAATATAGTTAAGGAGAAATATATAAATATTTTATATCCGTTCAACTTTATCTAGGTCTATTTTCACTCCAACAAGAAATAGTTACTCCTTCCACTTCATTTTGTTTGTCCGATTTTGATTTGGCACAGAGTTTAAGAAAGTAAAGAAGATTTTTGAATCTCATGATCTTAAATTAAAGAAATGTAGAATGTACCAAAATACCATTTAATTTTGCGGTCTTAAACATGTCATATAAAAGTTTAGAATTAAAGAGATTCCAAAAAGGAAAGAGGCGTTCTTTTTTAAACGGAGAGAATAAATATTAACTTGACAATCTAATCAGACATTTGACAAACTTGAAATCTCTTCAATAAATATGATGAAATTCTAGCACATGAGAAATGGCAAGAATGTGCTCATATGAATATAATAAAAAGCAATGGATAAATAAAAAGGTTATCTCCGCTATGCTCTCCGTGTCCCTTTCCTTTCTTCCAAGATGGTTACCAAAACATTCAGAAAGAGCACACTATGAGATACCAACATGAGATTGTTTTTCATTGTCTGGATTAGCAGAGGTGGGAATCAAACCAATCAAGCTAGAACTCATTAGCTCTGCATTGATAAATTAGTTCTTTATCCCAAGTTGATATTCTGTATAATCTTCTGCATTTCCAAGCCCCTCTTGTGTGAATGAGATTTCATAGTAAAGAACACTCGAAGATAGATATCATTAGTCAAATCCTTGCAAAGTTGAATAGCTGATAAGCTATTACCAAGAATGTGCTGTTGAGTCTACTTATATTTCCACAAAGCATAACACCTCGCACCGGTTTTATGCCTAGTCCCTACTCCCTACACACCGAGCAGAAAGGCCAACTATCACATTCGTTACTTTTCTTTCCCAAAATCAAATGTTGTGTCTATGTCGTCAGCAGTAAGTGTAATTATTGAAACGAACTCCATAAAAAGAACAATATGAATCTAGCACATTTTGATTGCTTTCTGACAAGACATTAACATCTCATTACTCTACGAGTTGTGTATCTGAAATCTAAAGGTTAAAGATAGATGATCAAGTAACTAATGTGTTCAAAGTTCCAAATTGGAAAAATGCATAAACTGCACCACCATATTTGACATTAACATACAAATGTCTAGATAGTCGAACCAACATATAAGCTAGGAATCCACATGCACCACTTATCTCATGCTCAATCAATGTCGATAATTTAAATATGATTTTTATAAAAACTTATACTCTCTTCATTCCATACCAATTTATGTGACTCAATTTGACTCAACATGGAGTTTACCTGTTAAAGAAAGAAAGAAAGTCTTTTGGTACATGTGGTTTTAAACATGTCATACCATTTGTGTGACTACACAAACTTCTTATTTAAGGATAAATTGAGAAGTTTAAAGTTATATAAATGGGGAAATAATGTACTTTGATTCACTAGATCTTCTTAGAGCAAGTCAATTTCCCTAAATACTTTTTTGTTTTATGACCTTCATGTCCGGACCAGCTTTCGCGCCACCTCCCACAAGCTACAGGTACCAAGGCTAGGACAGATAGAAAGAAAACCCAGTGTTTTTTGTCTTAGATGGAATTTGAACATGAGACTTCATTGACCACTACGCTACTCTATGCCCAGCCCAATTACCCTAAATACTAGCGATAAGTCCAACTGTAAAGTGACAATTTTCAGTAAGTTGTTCAAAATACGACTATAAGTAAACACAGAAAATAGAATTTGACAACAATAACCTATAATGGAGATATTTGCATTCATTCACCCATCCATCAACACAAATATAAAATATTTAAGACTGAAATGGAAATCAAATTACCTGTTGGGATTCGGAAATTGGTGTTCCATAATATTGATTTGAGCTTTATCAACAACTAATTTCACATCTGGCTACTGAAATTTCAGCTTTAGGGTTCGATTTCCACCTCGTAATACTCTTACCCAATTCCCCGGAGACCAAATATGTGAACGCCGGCAGAACTGTAACTCAGCATTTCCGCCACCCTTCTGTCAATCTGATGGGATAGTTCAACTCAGGCTAATACATCAACGTGATTCTTAATTTGGCTTTGCGTAATTACACCTCTAACTTGGGGGTACACATCTAAATTTGTATAAATTAAATAAATAAATATATGTGTCTTATATGTCATATAATATACTTGCACGTCATATAAGGCATAAAATTGTCATATATGATGAATATATTATATTCATTCAATTTTATATAAATTTAAAAATTTACTTATGCATATTCAAAATTGAACGACATAAATATATTAAATGAAGTCAAGTTAAGAATAAAGTATGTACTATGCCTTAGAATATGTTATAATGTTATAAAATAATTAAGTGAAGAATAGAAAGAGGTAGACATAAACGAAGATTTTTATTTTTCTTCGGGGATGAAAAATAAATTTGGTACATGTATTAATTTTTCTTAAAAAGATAAATAGATAATTCATTATAAATTATAATATATAAAATTTATTTATAGCACTCTCCTTAATTCGTTAAAATTTTACTTAGAACATTTTAATAAGTGATGTGCAATGACATACAACTATTCTTTATCATCTTTATAGGCTCGGTCGGGCGAATAAGTGATATTCATATTCACTATTCACAAAAGAGTTAATACTATTATTTCATGTAACCTTAGTTATCTAATATTGAGCTTAAATAGTATCCGATAATTTATATTTTTAAACAAGACATACACGTACAATGCACGTGTGACGAAACTAGTTTATATAGATAAATATAAGATCGAATATTGTCTATACAGTTTTATTATTATACAAATAATATCACGCAAGCAATCTTTTTGCCACTCATAGTCAATGTACTTTTTCGGTCAAACGAGTTAATTAGGGCTTTTTATTTGCTTGGAATGCTAATTGTTCGCCTTTACAATACAGACATGAAGACTCAAACAATAAAAAGAAAATATGATGAACGTGAAGGCTTTTAAAAATATTGTTTGATCGTCAATGAAGTCAGAATATGATAAATAAATATTTGTTATAATGTTATATGATATATGATATATCGAATATATTATTTGTCGTAATACATTCATAATCATTCTTAAAAATGAGAAAAATGTCTCTTTTAATGGAAGTAGTGAAAGCAAAAGTCTACAAATAGTATTTCACATTTACTTGTATCATCTCCACCCTCCAACACACCTTGTTTTCATTCTCACTATTGTAGCCCCGCAGTGGCGGAGTCAGGATTTTCAATAAGGGGGTTCAAAATATGAAAAAATGGACACACGAAGTACTCAAATGGGGTTCGACATCTACTACATATACCTAAAAAATTATTTTAAGCATGTATAAATCATATAATTTTCCGTCGAAAAGGATTCGAATGAACCCCTAAGGTGGCTCCGCCACTGAGCCCCGTCCCCATTACCCCACCCCATCTCTCATTATATATATTTATATTATATACAAATATTTTTACTTCCCTACCATATACTAGGAAACAAAAAGAAAGATTCACTTATTTTCCTAAAATAAAAGATACGTATGTTTTAAGAAAACATTTTCTTTAATATTAAACAAATTCTTGGTGTGAGGTTTGTGTTGAAGAATTAAGTGAGTAGAGAACAAAAGTAGAGTCAAATTTGAAGGGATCCAAAATTCAATTTTGTCATGCGTAATGAAAACTACTACCTACATAATTATTATAGACTATAGTCAATAACATTTCTTTTAAAACTCTTCTATTACACACTATACTCTTTTCTCAATTTTAAAAAAGATAGCAAAATTATAGGGAACTTCTTTTATACACGTTACCTCTTCCATTCCAATATATATAGTTGAGTTTTGCACGTGTATCTCACGTTAATTAATAAAATTTAAAAATAAAAAAATAAAATTAATTAAAATGATAATTGATGTTATAATAAATATTATACCTATCTAAATGATAACGATTTCATATAAGAAGGCTAAAAAAGTTATTAAGTTAAAAAAAAATATGACCTAAACTTTTCTTTTTAAAAAAAAATAATTTAAGTTGTTAATTATTGTGATTTATCACCTTTAATGTAATTTGCAAATATATAAATTATTAGAAATGTATTTCTTTCCTCTATTTCAATTTATGTGGCACAAATTGAATTTGAAGAGTCAATTAAATTTTTATTTGACAAGGAATTTTTATATGATTTTTAAATATTTTAAGTTTTTAATTATATAATTTATAGTACTTTTTGTGTAATCTTTAAATATATAATAATGATGTGTGCTTAGCCTCTTTTACTATTGTATAATAATGACAAGTAAAAGTAGATTGAGGGAGTACGTTACGTGTTGGAGGTAGTAACAGTCCTTCTGACGTGCATGTATGCCACGTGCAAATATGAATGTGTTGATTTTCATCTGAATTTAATAGATTATTTGATCAATTTTTTTTAAACCACTAATTTTGAAGAGTATCTTTTGAGAAAGTTCTTTTTTCGAAAGTATCAATCTATATTCGATTAATCAATTTTGAAAAAAATTATTCTCTCAACATTAAAGTACTTGTGTTTGATCAATTTTATTTTCAATTTTCTCAAAAATAATTTCTACTACTATTGTATATATTCATTTTTTCAGTATAACTTTGACCAAATATCTTAACTTTAAAATAAGCAATTTTTAAAAGAACAAAAGAAACTTTTGACTTCCCTAAACATAATCAACACTTAATAGGTTCTATTTTCACACCATATCCCCATCACATTAAATTAACTCACAATATTAGATAATTTTTATAGTTATACCTCAAGATAAAACTAAACTAATCAATTACAGTAAACCTTACTAAATTAATACACGGTTAATTAATGATTTCTCTAAGATAATAATTTTTTTCGGTCCCGACTTGGACGAATGAAAAAAAATCACTCAATTCGATAAGACAATAAGATAATATATTTTTAGAAGTCCCCTATATAAATATATACTATTATTTGATCTAAGAATTCAGGGGCGGAGCTACTGTAGTGGAAGGGGGTTCGGCCGAACCCACTGGCTTTTCCATAGATCCTATATTTATATTAAAATATGAAGTACAATGTATATATATATTTCCTGCGAAACACACTGAAGTGTTTGACCCAGTGGTTGTTGAGCACCCAGCGAGATCGTTCACCCCCGCGGAATGTGGGTTCAAATCTCCGTAGTCACACAATTTTTTTGGATTAATTTTTAAACGCGTGTTTATATAAAAAAATAATTAAAAAATAGAACATCAGTAAGGAAATAGTATTTGTGTCGTAATTAATTTTTTTAAAAATAAAAAATCGGTAAGGATTAATTAAAAACATAGGTGGATTTATATAAAAAAAAAATTGTTAAATGAAAAAAAAATAGTATTTGTATCGTACTCCAAAACTACAATATCTGACTATTGATTTCTACTCACATTCAAAAAGTTTAACTCAATTTTTTTCTCGGAAAAAGGGTTTGAAAAATACTCCAACTTTGGTCGAAATTGTTGTTACGATACCAAACTTTGGAAAGGACCTTTTACCCCATGTACTATTTAATAGTGTATTTTAAAGGTATATATGTGTCTACGTAGACATCGTAAATATTGTATCATTTTAAATAGTAATGTGTCCACGTGGACACATATATACCTTTAAAATACACTATTAAATAGTGTAGGGGTAAAAGGTCCACCATAAAATTTGGTATCGTAACAGCAATTTTGGCCAAAGTTGGAGTATTTTTTGGACTTTTTCCCTTTTTTCTCCAAAAGTTAGGGTTCTAACTTTTATTGTTGATCTAATTGCTGCTATCCAACATCTGGCCTCTGGTGTGTACTCTTGTCTCTCCCTTTTCATTTTTTTCCTTATTCGTTTTTAGTGAATTAAATACTTAAATTTATTCGTTAATTTGATGATTGTTATTTTAGGTTAAGATCGTTGTTCTTTTTAAAAATTTAGAACCCACTCACATGAAATCCTGGATCCGCCTCGATAAGAATTAAGAGCTATAAAATACTACAAAATTAACGTGAGTTTCCATATTAGGAGTCTAAAATACTACAAAGTAAACGTGACTAATATTTTAATTTTTTGAAGAAATATGTTATATTAGGAGTAAGAGTCTAAAATAAAATAAAAATTTTAAAAAGTGAAAATTAAACGATAGGACACCTATCTATTCAATGAGTAGATTTGACTTTTAATTACTCTATCCACATTAGGACTCCTAACTATTTAATGAGTATATTATGTTTATTAACGTGAAAAATCTTAAATTAGATACTATGTCAAGACTCTAATTCTTGTTTCCAAAATGGTCAAGTTTTCATCTAAAACAGTTCACTAAAGAAGCCATGTGAATCAAACAACAATTCAGGGAACCTTGGAGTTATCAGAGCATTCACCTTCCACGAGTTTCACATTTATGGTGATATGTATTTAATTATGTCTAGAGGTGTAACATTTCCTTAACAAGAGCACACTTACACCAAAAGAACATCAAAAACCTTGTTGTTTCTCTAATTTCTGCAACACAAATGGAATGTGAAGTCTCTCATCGATACCAAAATCGAATCAAATAGACTAGCAGTGCTCCATTTTCCTCTACTTGAATTCAAGTTTCAAGCTTTGACATCCATATTCTATCAACCGTACTCATCAATAAAATCCTCGTTAAGCTACTCGTGATTAATCCAGGTGTGTTTTTAAATTTTGAATTATTCGCTTAATATCTATTCCTGATTTTGTCGAGACTTATCTCAGTTTATATGTTAATAACAAGGCCTACCACATGCTTAAGTTGAGGCTTGATCTACCTAAAAAAATACATGTGTTGCATGGGTATGTCATGTCAATATTATTAATTAGGATACATCAACGTAATGGTACTAAGGCAATTGGCAGCAAGTTACCTACAAGTCAAAGAGCATTGTTTTCCTGATGGAAAAATGTTATTTCATGAATTGGGGGTTTCAACCCCTGCTATTTTTTATTACTATATTAGAGGTTGTGATCGTTGGAATTTAAATTGCAATTTTTTAAGAGTCAATTTGTGGGGTTTCACACCGCCACAAAATAATCCACGCTGCTTGTTACAGGGGTTAGTGAAAAATCCCTACAAATTAATTGTGACAGACTAACTGTGGGAGTATCTGAAACCTCCGCTATAGCAAATTGTGGAGGTTCCTAATCACTGTAGTATGTAGAATAAACCCCTGCTATGTAGGTTTCTTCTTTCTTGCAGTGAATATGCAGGAGAAACCCAAGAGTTTAGATGAAATGAACAAGTAACTTAACCCCACCCTCACAAGTAATACATAGTCTGGACTCTCAATACTTACGCAGACGTACCGTAACATGTATGGTCCATGTCCCACATGATCACCTAGACTTGAGGTTAACTCACTTTTAACGCAATCCGGACCACCCAACGATCCAACATGCAACCACTACCTCATGCAAGAAGACACCAGGTCCACTCATATGGGACCATAGTCACATAGTTGGTCCTCTTAAGGAACCCAAACCAAACGGTCAATGTCATATCGGGTGTGGTATCCGAGTCAACCATATATAACATACTAGGTGTGGTATCCGAGCAATCCAACAATATCCCCTACCGGCATGGTACCCGAGTCAATCAACAAGCAGAAACAAGCATGCACACGCACATAGCACAATGAACAAAACCACTAGAAAACCACAAGTCACAATCAAAAGTTCATTACATGAGATTACCTACATGATGTCACTTTATATGTCTCTCTACCATGGCTTGCACAAATGATACTACAAGAAGTAGATATAAATACATAAATAAAACCAGAACATACAACCCTCACCTACCAGAAAACTTAAGACTAATCACATGCTAAAGAACCACCTCCTATTCATCCCTTCCCCTCTACCTTAACAACACATCAACCAACATCTTTAACCCTCCAAAATTTGTGTCCGAAAGCCTAAGCATGAAGTCTTTGAATGCTTATAAGATAGAATACGGTAAAAGCAGGTCTAACTATCAAATTGAAAGGAAAAAAAAAACTAAACTACCTGAGCGCTAAGCAACCGTTGGTAAACCTTGCCATGAATATGACTCTGGAAGAACCAACCTTTGATTTATGGGCATTGAAAATCCATAGCCTTACACCTCATTTATGCAAAGTTCTCCCTCCTCCATTGTTCCCTTTCCCAGATACTTTTGGAGGGTTTTTGGATCAATCTTCTTCTATTTTCTTGTTTCAAAAGTGAAAGGAAAATAAAAAATGACGCATAATTAGGTTGCTAAATCTTGGCATCTCGTTATATCGGGGATCAGGCCGTTATAGCGGTGCTGACATAGCGAAGGAATTCACCGCTATGACCGGTTGACGTCAGCTCAGCCCAAAAATACTTTAAGCCAAAAATTCGTCATGCTCAGATTTTAAAAGTTCTAGCACAATCCTTCCGGACTTTTGCAACTCTGCACGAGGTGCGTTTTACTAACGACGGATCGGTTCGTTACAATTGTCTAAGGTATACATGAAAGCGATAAAAACCGCATTAAATGTATTCTTATTAAAGAAGTATTTCGTAAAATATGACATGATTATATTAAAGAATAACTGATTAATATTGTTCTTAATATTTATTTATTTTTGTGTCGATGAATTTTCATAACTAATTATCATATATAGTTGATAATCATATTAGGTTTAATCCATCGGTGGCCCCTTAAAGCTGGCATCAACTTTCACTTAGACACCTGAACTAGACTTTGTTCATTTTAGACACCTCATGTGAGGTCCTAATGTGTCATTTTGACACTTTTTGCTGATATGGCATAGTGAGTGTGACTCACTCATTAATCGTGCGTCAGGCTCTTTTTTAGCCAATTTTTATTTTATATTTCCTTCTTCTTCCCCATTTTTTCAACCACCATTTTCTCAAACTTGAACTTCTTCCATGGTGAAATATATTCGATGATGCCATAAACGAGGAATCTAATTCCAAACGTCAGAGCTTCCCCAAGATTTCCCAAGGATGATGCCCTTCTTCTTCAATTTAATTTGAGAAAAAAAGACTAAAATTTGAAGGAAAAAAATGAAAAGTTGGGGATGAATAAAAAGTCACTAAAAAAATGAGATAAATCCCATTAAAAGAAACTTAACAATGTGATATGAACACGTACACATTTGTATTTTTAAAAGTTCATTGGATCTTAGATTATTATTTTTTAGCAATAAAATCTGTAAAATTTTCTTTGTAGCAATAAAATTTATTGAGCTGCATTTATTTGAAAAAATTTGAGTTACACAAGTTCACTAAAGTTATACCATAGAAGGATTGAACAAATTTTAGCAAAAGAGATAGAGAAAATTCTGGGTATATGGTAGAAGATTAAGGGGGGTGTGCTACTGTGCTTGTTTCTGCAACGTTGGAGAAGACGATGGGGTGGGGTGGGAGATGCTTCTCCTAAAGATTTTTTAAGGCGATTTAATCTTTTTTTGTTATTATTTGGGGCGGGGGGGGGGGGGGGAGGCCG
>JAJOOS010021646.1:0-17270 GCA_029582725.1 Solanum chiquidenum
GAATTGGGCAAACTCGGTGGCGTTGGAAAGAGGACTCAGAGACCTTTAATTGGATAGGTAAAGGTCCACCTAATTCATTTTGAGCTAAAAGATATGACTATTTAAAGTTGACCCTTACAACTCACTAGTTCAAATGACTAGTTTCCGGACGTCACAGTCATTTCTCATCATTTCGTCAAGTTCTCAACTCCAAACTCACATGTGAGGCTCTAGTTTAACTAGTTCATTTTTAGGGTCGTTACACAACTGATACTAAATAGTTGTAAATCAGTGAATAAGCTAGACTTTAGTGGGATAAACTTTCTCTCGAACATTTTATCCCGAATCAAGTCGGTTTCTTTCGAACACCAACAAGCAAGAAAATAAGAACAACCTATGCTTTAGTCCATTCACTCTCTCGAGCTGAATGTGTGGAAAAGGATTTAGGATTCACTCTCTCGAGCTGAACCCATGACAACCCAATACCCACATACCATCAATTCAATAATCTTGGTTTTAAAACCTCTCTCTCGAGCAAGCCAAAAACACGAAGGTAGGACTGCAGTTGTAACTACAATCATTTAATTTCAACCACAATTATTGAATGAAATCACTTCTAAACAACATTTAAACTAACAATTAGCAATACCCATCAGCTAAATCAACCCATAATCACACCCTAAGAATTGGGGTTTTAGCTAGACATCATAAAAAGAAAAAAATCGATACCAAATTTTGTTTCCATCAACTGGGTAAGATTAATTTCGTCTTTCCAAAAGTCAAAACCAAAGAATCTCACAGACCCACTTCTAATTTCTCAAAAATGGAAAACTTCAATTCTTCAAAGCTAAGGAAGAGTTTTTTCTCAAAACTCAGAGTTCAAAACTCCAATTCCAAAAATTGAATCAAAGATTATGATAAAAATTCCTAAGATTAATGTTTGAAAATGTATTTATAGTTGCCAAAAATTTGTTGTGAAGGGCCATTCTGCACAGTAAGTCGGGCTAGCCGATCAGCTCGCCAATTCGCCCTTCGACCCATTTCATCGCCTTCTTGCTTTGGCCTTCAGCATAGCTTTGGGTGATCCAACACTGCATCGAAGAATCACTCGGCGACACGCCGACTGCTCCTTTCTATCGCCAAATTGACTTTCTCCTTCAGGGCTTGGCACTCTGGAACTTTAGGCGAGGTAATGACCCTTCGGCGATTCGCCAAAAGGACTCGGGGATCTCCAGGCCTTCATTTCTTCGCTCTTTCAGCTCGCTTCGTTCCATTTTGCAAGTTAGTATCCATGCTTTGCTCCTCGATCCAAATACTTGGAAATCTAGGATTTTACATCAGTTATTGGCAAAAACTAAGCATTTGAGGACATTAAATCTATCCAAATAAAGCCCTAAATGAGTCCAAATTGTGGACTCATCAACACCTCCAACTTAAACTTTTGCTTGTCCTCAAGTAAAATTTGAGTTCAACAGTTCAAAAAGGATTTCTCAAACAGTGCTACACAAGAGTCAATCAGGAATGCACACAAAAAGACTCAAACTTACTCATGCAAGGATCAATTATGCACTCAAATATTCAAGTTGTGACTCACCATTATCAAAGATTCTCAAGTTCACAATACTTGCTTCAAATGAAAGTTCAGACTCAACAAAGGTACTCAAATGCCCTCACACAAAGAATGATTCCATAATCACAGACAATGGTTCAACAATTTATAGCTCCGGAATCACAATCAACACTCACACTCACAAAGATGAACATATGCATGACTCCACCCATAGGTCTGCCCTTATTTTCAAATCAACACTTGTTTCAGCTTACTCAAGATCAAAAAGGTCTTTTCAAGGCTTGTAACAGGGCTGAGTGTAAAGGTATGTTCATTTAGGCTCAGTGGCTTTTATCCTCATGAAATGTGGTGTGATAAACACTTCCTTCCCTTTTCTTCATCATTCTCATTCATGCTCACAAGTCACCTCATTATTCACTTTCCATGGAATACCGGACACCTTATTTTCTTTTGCAACATTTATTTCACCACTTTTTCATTTTTTTTTCTTTTCTCTTTCTATTTTTTTTTGTATGGAGGGGTTCCATCTTTTTTTTTTAAAAAAAAAACACGGATCAAAGGGGACTGTTTGCATTTCTTGATTTACCTTCTCTTTTCACGACACCCCCAACTTAGGCTTTTGGCCTAAGTTGGCTATTCAAACAAACAACAAATCATGAGGATTATGGGTAATGGATAAAGAAAGGTTACAATTTGCATCAAGTTTCTTCCAAGAAAAGGATAAGGCTCAAAGGGTGTTCAAGTAAAGATCACACACTCACAAGGAAGGCCACAAAAGAGGTATAATGTCGAAATGTTTCACACTCTTCAAAGTTTCCTAAGATCATTTCAAGAGAATGCATCACTTAGTCAACCGAACCAACGGGGAAAATTCTAGGTGTCATCACACATGGTTCACGGTAAGCTCATCGCACAAGACATTGACACCAATATCAAACAAGACTTTACACTTTCGCTAGTGTGCAATGTCCCTCACAAGACTCAATTTTATAATTGGCTAGTCACAACGAGATGCAAAAAGTTCACATATTTCCTATGCAACTTCATTTGGCCTCATCTTAGGCGCACATTCATTTTTGTTATTTATGAGCACTATTCAAGCCATCGGTATTGAGCAAGACCGATAATCAAATTTGCAAGAGAACAACCACATTCAAACACAAACAAGAGGTGGCGCAATTTTTTTTGCAAGGGTCCAAAAATTATTTACAATTAAAACAAGGAGCCACAAGCTCAATCATCCACAAAAAGAGTGCTAAACACAATACATATCACAAAACCCAATATATAACCAAAACAATAATCACAAAAGGTAGGCCTCACCCCACCACAAACAAAAGCTATTTGTCCTCAAATGCAAGAAATGATATATCCAAACGACAATAAAAATAAGACAGAGAGGGAGGTAAAAAGGGATCATGTCTAAATAATTGCTCCGTCTGTCAGGGCATCTGTGCCCGGAGTATCACTCTGAACCTAGGTCTCAGTACCTGGAGTCACATCAACAATACCACCAGCTCCACTAGGATCAGCCAAAAGCGTATCTGCTAATGATGTCTGCACTGTTGCATCTATCATGGCCTCTTCAGTCTCTGTAATGCCCTCGTAATAAACCTCCTCAGCAACCCCAAGTATCTATTCATCTGTCTCCACCTCAGACTCGACATCAGCTGCCTCCTTAACTCTAACAGCATCTCCGGCGGTAGCCGAAGGCATATCTGGCTCAACTAGCACATCAGGGATCTCTACCGTTCCAAAAATCATGGACATATCGGTGGACTTTAACTGGTCCACATCTCTCCTCAGCGCAGTAATAGCAGCCTTTAGAGCCATCACCTTCTCGGTGGCCCTTTGGCCACGCTCACACACCGCTATCCTAGTCGTAAAGGCATTAATGGTAGCACTCAATGGTGCCACAACATCAACAAGGGCTGTCTAAATGATGCCCAGAATGGAGGCCAAAAGTATGGTAGCATGATGATCGGTAGAATGGGCTAGCTTCCCCATCTGAAGTAATGCAGCCTGAGTGAGCGGGGCCCAGGAAACAGTAGCAGCAGTAGATGTGGGAGGCAATGTAGCAGCAGAGGAACCTGGAGTATCAGAAGGAACAACACTAAAAGTACTTGAAGGCCCAAGGGCCAGAGTAGGTAAAGGGGCCTCTACAGGTAATGTGTCTGTATCCACAACCAGGGAAGAGTCCACAGGGGCTGCCTTCTTCTTCTCTACCTCATCTTTTAAATACTCCACCTCGATTCTCTGAATATCAGTTGAAGATATGGAAATCACTTCTACATCTTTCTTTTCATCCCCGAGTCCGTCTGCACAGCTCGGTGATCAATATTGGAAAGGGGAAGGAAGTTTGGCACTACTTGACCCGCTTAAGCAGATCCTTGGCA
Organism: Solanum chiquidenum; assembly: GCA_029582725.1. NCBI lineage: Eukaryota > Viridiplantae > Streptophyta > Magnoliopsida > Solanales > Solanaceae > Solanum > Solanum chiquidenum. The sequence goes on from JAJOOS010021646.1 coordinate 3,946, forward strand.
ATGACCATCCCCAAGTTTAGCCTTTTCCCCTCAATGATGTAGCCTAGGCAGGCCGCTTTGGCGTGGCGGAGAATAGACTCATTTTGGGAGGGCATGATTGTGCCTCTATGAAGCCAAACCAATACCTCGCTTCCATATTGAGGTCCTTATTTTCTATAGTTGCTCCAACCTCTAGCCACCTGGGAGTACCATGTGTTATCAGCAGAGCCAACCACCTATTCATGTCTTCCAATAATATTGTTCTGATCTTGTATTGACAGTCATCTTCAATTCTCATAGAACATTCCAGGACTGCATTTATAGCGTCACTGTCACATTTCATCTTCCGGACTCTAACAACCACATAGTCAACCGACTTGAATTTGGCTGCCGGCTTTTTCCCTTGTGGTATCAAGGCACTATAAGCATTGTAGAACTCTCTGACCCAGCTTGGAATGTATGGGCCACGAGGCTTGGTGAAGAGCTGGAATTTATGTGACTTCAGGAAACTCATAATCTCTGGATACCTATCAATGACCCTATCAGTGGACATACACTTCTCTTCTATAATGGTCCTCAGCCCCTCGGTCTTTAGTCTGTTCATAGACCAGGGAAAAGGATCATGTACCATTGGTGCTAGGACCAACTGCATGTGCTGGAGCTGGGGTAGGACAAGTAGTGGCCTGAGGATTCCTGATCCTAGATGGATCATTTATCATTTTGGATCGCAGCTCTGCCCTTTGTGCTTCTACTAGCTCATCATCCTCAGGCTCAGAAGTTGCAGCCTGAGGCTCCGGGGACTCACCCTCACTCTCAGAAGTGGTGAGGTGAGTAGCGTAGATACCGTCACTGTCAGAGCTGGGCTCCGGTGATGCATGCGCCTTCCCTTTGCCCTGTTCTTTCCCACCAGTTGTGGGAAGCTTGGTGGCCTTGGCCCTAGATGCAGCTACATCGTCATTGATTTTTATCCCTTTGGATCTCTTGCGGGGTGGCATGTCCCTACCAGCAACCTTTGGTCTAGACATGTCTGCAAAAACATCAAAAAGAGTTAGAAACAATTCAAGCAAATGCACAGAAAAATAATTGTAGACAAACTCGCTGAATCGATCGACGAGTCGCCGAATCTCTTTGGTAAGCCAAATCGTGCTCGCCGAAGAGATTGGCTCAAAAATTCCCAAAAATTAGGAAAGTCAGCGATGGGGGGGCCCTTTCGGCGAATCATCGACATCATTCCGCGAGCAAGGAATAGCCCGCTAAAAGTTACAGTGCTTTTCAGGATTAGGGGCTCAGACAAAGGGTGATCAAGAAGGACTTTCGGTGAGTCGCCAAGTGCACTCGGCGAACTCAGGATTCTCGCCGAAAGTTACAGAACCCAAATCAAGATTAAGCATGAAATTAAAGGCGATAAGGGGTGATTCGGCGAACCGCCTAGTGGTTTGGCGAGCTCGACCCAGCTCACCAAACGACCCAACGTGCCTACCTTCAACCCAACTTTCCAAATTCAACACTGCAGCCTCCGAAAACAAATCAAAACATGCACTCCTACAATTAAACTAAGACCCATTACACCCATGCCCTCGGGGTTCTCAGACTTCTCCCGGTTTGGCTAAATTTGGCCATTTGATGACTTTTTCCCTTAGGAATGATGTCAACCGCTCCATCATTGGGAAAATTATGTCATTTGGTACATATGCAGGTTACTTAGAATTCACTCGACTAGACCCAATAACATGCAAGCATAACCCCACATTTTAAATCAATTTTAAAGAACAAAAAACTTGAGAATTCAACAATATAAGCATTACGGGCATGATATTCTAATTAAAGTAGGCACACACATATACAATTATGATCAGAAAGTCCTAGCACACTTCACTAAGACAAAATCAGCTGCAAATGAGTACAACTCGCTAAAAATGATTTCGGGGTTCAAAAAACCAACCTTAGATGCCGAATAAATACTTTGAAACGCTAGGCGGAAAAGTAATCCAACTTCGAACACAAACTTGATGACTAAAATGCGGTAACAACACAAAAATATAGAATACTATAGTGCGGGTGTTAGTTTGGAAGTGTAAAAGTGAGGAAAAGTGAAAGAGTTTGAAAGTTTAAAACTTTTGCTTTTAAAAACCGTCCAGTTCTTGCCCATTCGGCGACATAAGTTTTTTTGGACCTCTAGTTATTGTGGGGGTCCAAAACGGCGGTCTAAGTCGTGATCACCCTGGTTGGCGATTCCCCAATCAGCTCCTGGGCTCACCGAGTTTTACGACTCTAATTTCAAAATGTCTTGAGTCGAACGGCGGTCCAACACAGGCTCGCTGACCTCTTCGGCGAGTAACTGACTGAACTTTTAGCTCACCAACCTGCACTTTTCAAACACATTACACACTTTGACTTGCACAATCAACACACAATTAGTTCAAACTTAAAAAGAAAGAAAATAAAAACTTGGGTTGCCTCCCAAGCAGCGCCTTAGTTAACGTCGCGGCACGACGCAAGTCCACACTCAAACCTCATTCTTGGGGTTGGCCATAGTATCACTAGGCAAACCCCTTTGCTATTTCGGGTTTAAATGAGACGAGATATAACCCATTTGGCTCTCCAGCTACTTGATCGAGACGGAATGAGAGGTAACCGTCTAGCTGAGGGTCGACACATCTTCTTTCATTTCTTTCAAAATCTTATTTGACCCCTCAACTTTGTTAATAATACGAGATAACATATCCTCAGACCGGCCTCCCTCAGAATCCTCTAGCTTCCGGCCTCAGACCAGTCAGTGCTAGTCATGCCCTCTGTAGTAGCCAAGTAAACCCTATCTCAGTGCATAATCCATATCCCTCAGCTTGGCCTCGTACTCCGTGTTAAGAACCTCGGGCACCTCGAGTACATAAGTAATGAATGGAGCGTTCAAGGGGATGTCAACTCCCCGAATGCAGATAGTAAGGTTAGGATTGTCCCAACGGACGGTAGGAAGGATAGCTTAAAACTCCCTCACCCATGTGGAATGCGTAGCGGGGGGAGCCTCTGTCAGTGGAGCCCAGCCAAACTCCATCAGATGGGTATAAAAGTTGGGTGCCCTCTCTTCTAACTTCAATAGCTGAAAACCCCTCTCACAATAGAATTTGGTGTTCTGGTGATCGTGGAACCGTTCTGGAGTTGTAGCATCGAGAAATCGGACAAAAGAAAAATTATCCTCATTTGCTCCAGCCATATTAGACAAGCCTGCAAGAGTTATGAAAGCATACGTGTAGGAATTCCCTGGGATTAGACAATATCAGGGTTAAGGGAAAAAATGTATCCTTAAAAGGACATGCCTTTGTTTCCCCATGTCGCGCCACAGCGGCTCAAATCCCGTCAGAGTGGAACAAGGGAGGCCGCCACAGCGGGATGAAGGCCAGTAGAGCCGCCTTCATCTGGCACGTACCTCAGGCGTGATCGTGGTGCCTCTTCGTCCTAAAACCTTCATTTTACACAGAATTTCAGTAGATCAAAGTCTACAAAGTACCCTAGAACCTAGATATGCAATTATTCTAGCAAAATAATCCCTAAATGATGTCCAAATCTAAGTTTTACACCAAGAAAACCTTTCAACTTCTCCCTACCCATTTTGGTATCATTTTAACCGTATTTTCGAGAAAACCATACGCCCAGAATCTTGTGGATACATTGGGGATATAAGGGAAGTGTCCATGCTACCTTTTTCTAATAATATCAAGCAACCCATGTTCGTTTTCGAAAAACTACCCCAAGAGCCTTTTAATAAATTGTTTAACATCATGCAATTATTGTTAAGTATCTAATGAAGTAATTAACGTAATGGATAATATAATTACCTTGAAGTTGACGTTCGAAGTGGAGCTATTGAGAGTGTTTTCTTGAAATTTTGGGGAGAGTTAGAAAGAAATGGGGAAAATTTTCTTTTTCCCTACTAACTGCCTTCGATCTCCCACTACAGCAAGAGTCTTATCGCCACGGTGGTCCCGCCTCAGTGGGAAGCCTGCCGCTCTGGCGGGGCCAGGCTGTGTAAATTGGACGCAATTCTTTTCGTCGTGTGTTGCTTCATTTCCCTAACCGGTCTTCCGAGTATAGAACATTTTGTATTTCAAAAATTAAAAAGCCGCCACCCTTCGTATGTCTGTAATGGGCTGAGTCGTTAAATTTAGAAGCACTCCAAAAAAGGGCTCATGTTTATCCCTCGCTAGTCGTTCGGGGATGAATGAGGGGTAAATTGGTATCTATTGTAACAACCATAACCGTCATTAATTAGGAAACAAAAAATATTAGGAAAATTGGGCCCCTCAGCCCGCTAGAGCGGGAAAGATACTGCTAGGGCGGCGGTGCTCTAGAGGGTTAAGTGGCCGCCAGAGCGGGATGGACGGGACAGTTTGAATAACATGAAGTCTTATTTTCCCCTTTTTCCAGAAAAACCAAAAAAGAGGCGAGGATCACCCCATTAAACGCCAAAAGGTTGCTCTAAACTTACGAAGCAAGGAAGGAGAAAGAGATTTCTAGCGTAAGGATGTCGATAGCTTGTAGATTTCTGATCAAAATCCATTATCTCATCGTTCGGAAGCCTGGATTGGAGCTATAACCCTCTTCGACTGCTTGGCGTAGGCTAGGTTTATTTAATTGAGTAGTTATAAATCCATTTTCACTGCGTAGTATGTTGATAATTGATGGTGGGATTCATTCTTAGGCCTTCGTGCACCGAAAAAGGGATGATTTTTTATATACTATCAATTGTTGAACAAGATGGGAATCATAGAAGGAAGCTTTGTCCTGGGGAATAGGTTGGAGAATGTTCGACTCTAGTTTGGGTTGTGTATGCTTGTTGTTATTGTTTCCATGTTTTGTGTACATGAATGGGATTAGGGAACATGACTCGAATGATAATGAAAAGACTAAGTATAAATAATTACATGCCATGAACCTATTACTTGATTGTATGATAATGAGTATTGTTCTTATTGATGTGATTGTGACTGTGGTTGTGTTGATTAGATTGGGTGTCACGTTCAGACACACTAACATGGATCGGGTGCCACGTTTTGGTGCATATATTAGATCAGGTATCACGTTCTGATACACTAACTTGGATCGGCTTCCACGTTCACGTCCGGCACACTAATTGGGGTGGGTTCCATGAGAGGACCATTGACTTGTCATAGATGTCTACTTGTTATTGAGAATGAAGATGAACCATAAAACTGTATATCTATATTAATGTGTTGTGCTCATTTGGTTGTATATCTCGTTATTGAATAATCTGTGAATGGTCAGGCTAAACCGAAACAAGATATGGTAAATGGAGACCAAGGGTCCATGTGTTACTACGTGTTGCTTAGAGAGGTGGTATGTGTTAGTGTCACTGTGTACATGGGGTTGTGATATGTTGTAAGTGTTAAGTAGTTAGGTACTACTATGGTTGGAGATTTGTATGGGAACGATTATAAGCCTTTATATAACGTATTATGTAACCAGGGATTGAGCAGTTTGGTGGAATGAGCAAGGGTATGTTGTGAGTGGTTGGTTGGGTTGGTAGTGGTTATATCTGGCACCGCTCTAAGAGGTAGAGTGTTAAGTGACGATATCATAATGGAGAGAGTAAGGGTTAGGGTAAAGTGTACTAGTATATGCAAGGTATTCATAATGGTAAGGATAGGAGGGTATAAAGGTGGAGGAACGAACAATCTTATTGCATGTTTCTGATAGTCGATTTCTTATATTATGCGGGGGCATCGAGTTGGCCCATGATACCTACTAGTATGTGTGGTTGTACTGATACTACTCTTGCTATGCCTTTTTGGGCATAGTCTAGCTGCTCAACAAGGGTCAGTGATGTTTCATAGGTGAAGGCGAAGATAATCTCAAAGAGCTTCAATTTTTCCTTCCAAGCGTGGTGGGAGCTACGTGATTTGTTACCGTATTTTTTATCTTGTAATCTTAGAAGTTCTTGTACCTATTTAGACTAGATCCATGGGGTGTTAATTACTTTACAAGTTTTAACTCGAATTGTTGGCAAAAACTCTCTATTTTATAAAAACTTCTCATAAATGCTATTTATTTTCCTGTTTTCTTAATCTTCCACATGTCTTTTAACTGTTTGGGAATCGAGGGTTCTCCTACTTAGGTGTTTGAGTAGGTTACCACACGACCTGGTGGGTTGGGTCGTGACAGATGTCAACTAATATGTCCACTCTCGTATTTCTCATATTGCAAGCCTAGGGTTAATTCTTAATTTCTCAAATTACCATAAATTTGATGTATTCAAATAATACAATACACTTAATTTTAATTATCTATCTCAATATATTATAACCTAATTTATAATTTGGTAATTAAAATAATTTAAAAGTCAATACTTACCGTTTGCGAAATAAATTACAGCGAAAACAACATGTAGAACCACTCATACGCGAAAGTTCATACAAAACCAGCACCTATAATGACTAAATAATATTTTACCCCATAATCACATCAATTCCACTATCATTGTCAATTGATAAGGCAATGATTGTCCACTAAGTTGTTATCACCCTAGGTCCAAGATAATGACAGACATATCCATTACTTGGTAACAAATCACCTTTAACTTTTCGGTACAATAATATAATATTGATTTTATTCATATATGCAACTATCAATGTAAACATAATACAATTGAAGCTTCACTTGATATAAACCTGAAGCGGTTGTCGCCCCTTTCTGCTAATCTGCCGCATGTTGAATTATTTTTTTCCACCTAATTTATCTTTTCTAAATTAATTATGATCGAAAATTGTTGAATTTATTAATTTTAATTCTATCTATGGGCAAAGTGACATAGGGTATTAAATACATTTAAGACTTGGCCCATTTATAATTAACTATGAATTAATTATTTCATAAATACCCACCAACTAAATAACCGTAGTTAAGCAAACAGTTCAAAATTACCATTTAAAATTTACGAAGAGAGTCGAAATAGTTCTAGTACCTAAAATAATCTAACGGGTCGTTACATCAGATACCAATTTACTCACCGTTCGTCCCCGAACGGTCAAAAGAAAGGTGAGGGTAAGAAATAGTACCCGACTTGAAAAAAATGAATATCTTTCGTGCATATCAGACTCAGTCACCCAAGTGGACACGTCAACCAGAGGATTTTCCCGCAGGGCCTTCACAGAGGCAAGCTCCCTTAACCTCAACTTGCGGACCTCCCTATCAAGAAGGAAAATACCCCAACGAATAATGTAGTTACCATCACCATGATATTTATTCAGTATAGACACATGAAACACAAGATGTACTCCTGAAAAGCCCGGAGGAAAAGCCAAATCATAGGCCACCTCTCCCATACACTTAAGAACTTCAAACGACCCAATATACCTCAGGCTGAGCTTATCTCACTTGCCAAAAATCCTGTGAAAAAAACAATCGCCTGCCAGTGGAAGGTTTTCTGCGTTCAGTCAATCTACGCAGAGTGAATCGGTCCCTAAGGAACCCCCGAAAGGGCTGCCGTCCGATGGGTACATGAAAGTGACGAAGTTGCTTTGACTATAGAACCATTCATGTCTGTTGGAGAAAATTGGACGATTAGGCCGAGGGTTGCCCCTATTCCCCTCAATATCATTTCCCTAATATGAACCTTGAGTCATCAAAGCCTTTCTGACTTGGCCTGGCCCGGTCGCCCTACGCAACTAGCGCTTCAAAAGGCGAAACTCTCGGTCGTAGTTTTGCGACCTATCTTCAGTAGGGGCCTTTAGTCTTTTGATTAGAGTATGGGTCGTGAGAGAGCAGAGCGTACCGCCCTGCCATAGTCACGAGTCTGTTTATAGTCGCGACTGTTGTCGTAGTCAACAAGGTTGAAACACTTGAGAGAACCATGTCGAAGGAACTCGGCAAAATTACCCTGTAACTTCGGGAGAAGGGGTGCTCTCCTATCTTTTGATTAGGAAATCGGAACTTACCAGGGGGTAGCGACTGTTTATTAAAAACATATGACTCTGCTAAGTGGTAACACGATGTATAGAGTCTGACGCCTTCCCGGTGCTGGAAGGTCGGAAGGAGAAGTGTTATAAGCTTTGAATGGAAGACCTGGTAAATGGAAGCAGTAAATCTAATTTTCCTAAGTTAGCAAAATTCCTTGTCGCATAAGTAGTGACCTGCAAGAACGGTGTAACGACTGCCCCACTGTCTCCGATATGGACCCGATGAAATTGAATTCTCCATGAAGATGAGGAGTACCAACAGCTAGACGGTAAGACCTCGTGCACCTTAACTATAGCTTCTCAGTGACAACCTTAATCGAATGTGTAGGATAGGTGGGAGGTGGTGACACACAATGACCAATCATGAAAGACCACTCTTTCGCCTAAAGATGCCTAACCGCCGCACCAATCATTCCGGGGGAGGCGGGACACTGCGAGGTGGGTAGTTTCTCTAGGGCAGATGCCTCCTAAAGAGTAAAGGAGGTGTGCGAAGGTAGGCTCAAGCTATGATTCTGCTTGTGAGGGTAATGGTATAAGCCTTCCTTACTGTGAGACCGATGGTCGAACAAAGATGAAAGTCAGTCATAGTGATCTGGGAGTCCTGTGTGGAAGGTCTCTCTCTCAATGGATCAAAGGTACGCCGGGGATAACCGGCTGATGACTACCAAGAGCTCTTATCGACAGAGTCGTTTGGCACCTCGATGTCGACTCATCACATCCTGGGGTTGAAGAAGGTCCCAAGGGTTCGGTTGTTCGCCGATTCAAGTGGTACGTGAGTTGGGTTTAGAACATCGTAAGACAGTTAGGTTCCTATCTACCATTGGTGTTAAAGGGAGAACTGCGAGGAGCCAACCCTAGTACGAGAGGACTGGGTTGGGCTAACCTATGGTGTACCGGTTGTTATGCCAATAGCAGCGCCGGGAAGCTAAGTTGGTATGGAGGAACTGTTGCGCCGTGGTAAATCCTTCTCTATATAAGTTCTCGTATGAGGTTTTTGAACATAAGTTCGATAGGCGAGAGGTGTAACACCGCGAGGTGTGAAGAAATCTCGTACTAAATGAAATGACTTTCACTTTCCATAACAAAAATGAAAGAAAGTCAACCTATTCCTGAAATTGCGGTCAGTCTCGCTACGTCTTTAGTTGCCGCCCCCTACTTGCTCATTCACAATTACTACCACAAGAAAGTCATCCCTATCTCTAAAGGGGTATGTGCACTCCACAACTTTCTTATGTTATGGGGCTAGAAGACTGAATTTAACTGACAACCCTAGTCAGCGAGCTTAAAAACTATCTCCTTTCAACCATGCTTTGCGTCGGTCAACAACCAACTAAATCTATACTTCTTCACTACTCGTACAGGCTTGACGGAGTGAAGCTGTATTGAAGGAATCATTTTGTCTCAATCAATCAAGAATGCCTCAACTGGATAAATTCACTTATTTCACACAATTCTGCTGGTCATGCCTTTTCCTTATTCTTCTGAGGTTCTACCTCCCTTTTGATTTGCAAGTAAAAGTTGATTTCTATTATATAAATAGGCCCAAGTTATGGCGGGCTCTTTCTTTTCTTAAATTTTTTATATATCTTTTATTCTTACTGAGTTTTGTATATAATATCTATCATCACATCTTTGATGGGATTCTATTTCATTCCCTGTTTGGTATTGTTCTATGCAAGCTCCTACTCCTGGACCACTATATAAATCAACCTGATAAGGACCCTGAATAGGTGGAATTCATACGACAAAGCCTATAAACCTAGGGACTTTCACCCAGGGAGTACGAGGTCATGGTGCGTAATTTCCTAGAAACAGAGTTTTGTTTTTCAACTCGTGACCAGATTTCCTCTCTCTATCAACTAATTTATTATGGTCGGGAGGATCCTCAATTCTTCATTGATCCACAAGACCTGGATTCCATACTGAGGGTACACCTTGATCCCTTTGAATTCAATCACCCGGCTCTATGCCAGGTCTTGGAAATCTTGTGTGGGGACAGAGAAGAATCCCCATTCTATGCGGAAGTCAAAAGGACCCAGGCAGAGCATTCCCAGGGCTTTTTAAAACAAAAGCACCAAGCCCAATTGGAAATACACCATCGTTGAGAGTTAGTTGAGTTATGGAAATCCCTTTAGAGAAGGAACGCTTTGCTAAGCGAAGAAAATGCCTCTCTAAGAGAGAAACTTTTTCTTCTCGACAGGGAATCCCCGTAACATTATTTTTTCATTGTTTCAAGTTCTGATTCGTGTAGTGATTCAGTTATGATTCGTGTAGTGATTCAGTTCTGATACATAATCAATCCTATTAGTTTTGTGCATTACTAAAATGAATCGAATCCTATCAAATATTTCTATTTCTCCTTTGAATTACTCATATATATCCTATGAATTTAATTTCACACAGGAAACATCTAAGTTCCACACAAGGAACCTCCTGCTCTTAAGGATAAACTACGATATTTGATGGACTGGCAGGTTAGACAAGTAATTTATCTCTCAAGCTGAACGAACTTAACCTGCTCCTTTAGTTTAGGGCTATAGAGTTTACTTGCTTCTCACTAACGACAAAATCATGAGCTTCATAACTCAACTCTAAACCAAATTAAAAACACTCGGCTATAGGATGACAATCCTTCACTCCGGAAGGGTAGGTTCCATACCGACAAGAATTCCTATCCCAGAATCTGCTCATTTCACACCAACTAAAGCGGAACTTAATCACCAAGGTAGAGTTGTATAAAACCTTAATGTAACTGAACGAATTGGAAAACCCGCATTACGAGAGCAAAAACTTTTTGTGTGTAAGAAGAAAAGCTTAATCGAGTTAGGTAGGATGTAGATCGAGCGCAATAAGATGCATGAGTGATTATTTCGCTTTGAAGGAAAAAACATGTCAAATAAGGTCCTCACTCAGCTCTCAGGCTGTCTGGGGATAGCTCCACCAGACATAGAAGATAAGGCCAGTGCTTGCGTGCTATTGCGTGAAGCGGAAAGGGACAACGGAAGACCACACCAGACACGGAAAATGAGGATTATATATTTCATCAACCAACACTTGAGCGTGATTCAATTATCTGTTGAAAAGTACCATCCAGACAGTAAACCTTTAGGGCATAGGACTAGTAAGGTAAATCAACTTATTGTATCGACGAGATGCAACAAGAAGAAAATTAACAGACTATGAAAAATAATTTCTTCTCATTTACGCTTGTCTCAATCATGGGCGGTTGAAAAGGGTTCTTCCGATCCGATCATTGCGTAAGCCAAGAGTTCTATAGATGAGGATCCAGATGACATTTTTAGTCAATACCAAAAGTGTAAATGAGTTAGGAGTGAAGAGTGAAGACCAGGAAATTTTCTTCTTAATAGAGTAAGGGTAAAGGAAAGTCTTCCAATCTTTGATCCCCCGATTCAGGAGTGATTGAAGATAATATAATAAAAGAATGCAAGGAAGGGTTACCCCAGGAAAGGCATCTCGACTGCTTCCAAAATCAGGTCATCGACCAGTAATGCGACTTGTAGAAGACTCCTTCCCTATACCTAGCAGAGTTGGCACTAATAAGGAGAGCATAAAGAAGCTATCGGCCATCAAAGGATCCACGCCGTTAAGATCCGCATGCGAAGGAATATCTACTTACTCTTTGAGATGAAAAAGTTCCCCACTAGACGCAAATTTCCTAATCAACACCAGGCAGTATAGGAGTGCTTTCTCTTATCGGCATTGCCCAGACCAGAACTGAAAGGACATACTAGCCCCCGAAGTTTTATCGGGCATTCCTTCATGTCGGGAGGAGGATAAAAAGAAGATAAGGACAACTTTATTTCTTCCATACCACTCTTGCTCTAATCCCAATAGGATAAATAGAGCTAGCACTTACTATAAGAGCTTCTAACTATAGGCGCTGGAGTCAGCCTGTCTGAGTATGTAAAGTATGTGGTGGATACAATAACAAATAAGCCTTCTACATCAACCAATTCTTCTTCCATGAGGGACTTCAATGAAGCAATAATTTTGGATTTCCCGTTCATCGTATCGACTGACCCAGACCCCGTACCTGTCCCCGATGAAAGTCAAAATGAAACGTGCTTTCATTCAAAACCAACTCACTCTAAGGAAATGAGAGCTTTGTGAAAGTTTAAAAAGGAATTGAGTGAGTTCTTGCCTAGAGAAGAGTTTAGTAAAGCGGAGAGGTGTTTTTCGACAACAAAAAAGCTTTTCTCCCCAACCAAGGTGATAGACCACCTTATGGACGATGTGATTACCAGCCAAAGGGTAAAAAGATGGGGTTGAATGCGACTCTACCAATACCAATCTCCTCTGGAGCAAGGAAAAACAACTCTGCCTAGAATCGATAACGATTAACATATTCTTTTTTTTGAGAGAGGGTAACCCTTACTTAAGAATAGAGCGTGGCCGAGCAAAAAAGCAAGGCAAAGGATAAAGGAGAAGTACTCGGCCCCACGCAAACGTTGACTCCCATGGCTTTCTTAGAAAAGAGGGGAGTATCCCTCTCTTTCAATTGAGTTGATCACCTTCCTTCGCTAGTTAGAGTTGTGCTCTTCCTGAGCAACTTGCGTGCGCTGTTGGCAGAGCTATTCCTTCTTACTGGATGCCTAGTGCCCACCAAAGCACAAACTCTACTCACCCACTACTGGACTAGTCTACGGGCTGGTGAGACTATTCCACTATAGATTTATGCACTTACTAATTTGCTGACTGATTCAAGGAGTTAAGACTGGCGGTTTGGTGATCGGGTGAAGGCTTGGTTCCTCCCTCGATGTACCGAGGGAAGCCTTTCCTACTTCATCTCTTATATATATATATATATATATATATTATTATTATATAATGTAGATGATGATTGATTGAATATTTCTTTTCTACAATAAGCCTACGAGATGAATTGGACCTCAGCCCGAAGAGCGCTTCCCTGGCGCTAGCGAACAGATTGAAAGAACAGAACTCCAGCACAGTGATTGAGCTAGCTAGAAGCAGGAACTCCTATTTAAGTAAGGCCAGATGTAAATAGAGGAAACAAGAGATTTGTGGTTGTACCGATACCAGTTGACAGTAATTGGCAAGTTTCCTACAGTTGACTGATTGATCCATAAGAGCGGTAAGAGATGATATTTACAAGGAAGGGAAGCGGTATTGTCACGACCCGGGAGCACCCCCTAGTCGTAACCGGCGTACTCGACCTCAAAGAGGTCTAATACAAGCCTCTTAGCATTCATTCATTGCATAGACACTAAAACCATAAGGAATTAAAACTTTCTTCACACACGAAGATACTTTCAATAAATAGCAAGCGGAAGACTTTTTAGACTTTATACAATATGTCTCAAAACCATCTAATACTTGAATATAACATTGGGA
>JAJOOS010021647.1:0-14970 GCA_029582725.1 Solanum chiquidenum
TTCTGGGGAGGGGCTGCAGTGGTAAACCACGGACCACCAGCACGGACCGTGGTCTGATCTACGGTCCGTGGATGGTGACCGTAAGTTGCACCTGCAACTTCTCAAAATCTGCATTTTTGGTCTATCTAGGATACGGGGTGTTACAATTTCGAAAGTTTGATCAAACAATATTTTACTACTAATAGCTTGTGAAAAGTAAAATTGATTTGCACATCCCCCTATTCCTATAGAAAACATAATTTTGAAATCTCGTCCAACCGTCTATCACTAATAGCTTATTTGGTCAAACTTTTGGGAACCAAAACTAATTATTTAAAAAAAAGATGTTTATCTTATACCATGCGATAGGTTTAATTAGGTCATAATTAGTCGCTAATTCAGTATGTGCATGCACCAGTGTGATAATAGATGAGTTGTTAACAACGAGACAAATGCAACTATATCCAAATAAGTGTGTCACGCCCGAGCCTACACCCCGAACATGGCTGACACTCGACAACCATTACTGGCCTCAAGCGAACCCTTGTCATGTCTTACTTACTCAGTAGAAGACTTAACTTAACAAAGATAAACCCATATAACTCAAGAATGTTAATAAGAAAGCATTCAACTAGCCAATAAGGCAAACTCAAGTTTTTAAACAACATCTGAAATGAATAAGCCTAAAGAACTATAACTACTCGTCTATCAAGCCTCTAAAACAAAGAGGGATGTCGGGACAAGAACCCCAATCATCCTAACAACTGAAATACCAAAGCAAAGTAAAAGAAGTCCTCCGGAATGCAAGGAGGCTCACCAACTGACTCTGAGTGCTCAACTGGATCAACGGGGCCCTAGAAGCTGATCCTAATTACTTGTGTCTACATCATAAAATGACGCAGGCTAAATGACATCAGTACATTGAATGTGCGAGTATGCGAGGGGAATACTAAAATATAACGTAAGCTTGAAAAGAATCTGAAAGGAACACTTACCTTGGCTTTACTCAACTCATGAATAACTTAACTCAATATAAAGCAACGATACACATGCAATATATGGAGACCTTTTAAAACAATAGAAAGCAACTCAGTTTGTTAAAGAAATGCTATAACAACTCAACTTACTCATATAATAAAGTAATATAATATTGTGGGAGATTCTCGAACCGACAACCACCACTATGAGCCTAAGTGGTGATACATCGTCTTGCCCACGCTGCCAGAATTGTCCTATACTTTGTCGTCATATAGAACGCCTTAACTAAACGGATCCACTAGTCTATGCTAAAAATCACTTAAGGAATCATCTAAAAAGTATGATCCTTTTCTACCCATGATGGCTACATGGTTTATGGAGGCTTGAGTTATTATGAACTCGCATCCCCATATCGGTGCTCAATACTACTCCCAAAATGTACTTAGCTCATATGTTTTTAAAATAAAAACTCTTTCTTTGGTTTGAGATATTACTCAAAACTTAGCTTAAAATCTCTCTTGGAAATTGGTGTTTCCCTTCTTGCTCAAATATGAAAACATTTTTAACTCTTGGGAATACTTAGTTTCCATATAATCTTTAAAGAATTGAACTTTACTCTTACTCTTTACTCAACTCAAAGCTTAAGTCTTAAAACACAGTTAAAATGTTTGTGAAAGACTTTTGGAAAACTTTATGAACTTCTCTTGACTTAACTCTTAACCTCTTGACTTGACTTTTAACTTTCCTTGAAATAAATTATAGATTCAAGGTTCATGATCTCATGTTATGGATGATTTCATGATGTTTAGACGTACCTTAGAGTGTTGAAATCAACTAGAAAACATAGGTACGTTGCTAAGGAACTAGTATGGAAAGATAGGGGAAGAATGGAAGAATTGGCGTCCTTGGCGCTCTGAGCGACGTGGGGCACCAGAGGGAAAACTTCAGAAAGAAGGGTGGGGCGCTCTGGCTGGTGCGGCACCCCAAGACCCAAACTTCAGAGGTCCCTTCTTGGGGCGGCGCCCCAGGCCCCTGCCCAGGTGCACTCCGACTTTTCTTACTCGTTTTTCAACTCTAAACCCCCTAAATCGACTTGTTCTTTCCCCAAACACTTAGAATCGACTATACCCTCAATATATACAAGGTTCAACGTGAAATGACACCTAAAAACATGAATCAACCTCAAGAAACTTCAACAACAAGAACCCACATGTTTTCAATCGAATTTACATCAAGAACTCATAGGGTTTACTTTTAAATCTATATAAATTTACTGAGTCGAATCATGATTGGCCCGTGGGTGAACTAACCCAACTCTATGTGACCTCACATACCTCGTAGGGATCACCCCTTGACGAAATCCACAAACGATTCGTGAAGAACTTGACGATTCTTGCTCTTTCTCCTCTTTTCTCCTCTTTTCTCCTCTTCTTTTCTCTTCTCTCAAAACCCTAACTTAGTTTTCAAAAGCGTAAACTGACCAAGTTCAGTTTAGACCCCAATTAAACTCCTGAAAATGAAATAAAACAATTGGGTAAGGAAAAGACTAAACTACCCTTCTGAAATCCGGATTAGCCTTTCCTTATTTGAACAACCCAACTTCAAATGGGTATATCTCACTCATACGAACTCAGAATCGCGCAAACTTGGCGGCGTTGGAAAGATAATTCCAAGATATTTCCTACGGCATCTGGAAGCACACCTAACTCATCATGAGTTAGGAGTTATGGTTGTTTGAAGTTGACCCAAAACTCATTCTTAACTTAACTCTTGTCAAATTTCCAGATTTTTATTATTTCAAAAAATCACTATTTCTTGTTCTTTCAATTAGCGAGATGTTACAAAGTGAGTGAAAGATGACGTGATACATGTAAATATTTATTCGTGTTCAATGTTCATACCATTTTAAACAGTTAAAAATTAACATAAAAATTTACATCAATTACTAGAAATACATATTTCTTGCATTTATTTTATAGGTGAATTCCTAATTTGAAGTCTATGAATTTCTACAGACTCTAAATAAATACTACAATAATAAATTAATGCTAGCTTAAAGTTTGTGTCATTTTCTTTATAAAAGCTCGTTCGAAGGGAAATAGCATTGCACGTTCTATCATAAAAAAATACTTACCGAACTTGAGTTTGGTGCAAAATTATATTATACTTATTGGTTTGAACCCCTACTATATGTTTTGACCATCCTTGAGTTCAAAATGATCATGAGCTAGATTTGCTTCGTCTAGCTTCATATTGCCTATCCTCTAGGAAGAGGCCTCGTAACATTATACTTGTGGTGACTAGTGTGAATAAACTGAAATCCTCTCGATTGACATTAATTGATGAAGCAAGAACTGGAAAGTACAGAACAATGGTATAACTTGGTAAAAGTTTTAACCTACTCTGCCCCATTTTTTTTTTTACCAAATTACTCTATTTATAACCACCCCAATCCACATGGCTCACTCTATACAATTTAGTATTCTTTTTTTTTTTACATATAACTCGCCTACCACTTCATCTTGCTTTTGATATTCTAAGAAATAGTTTTATCCCGCATAAAACTCTCTTACACCACCCTGATTATGAGTTTCTCACAACGCAACACCTTCCCACTGCCATATTTTTTTAATGGTGATAGGTTTTTCACAAAAAAAATGAGGGAAATAAAAAGGAGATTACCAGATGTGGAATCAAACTCTCATAATGATGAAAGTTCATTAGTCTCCTATAGTAATATTAACATATATATCATATTTCCTTTTGAGCAAAAAAAGTTCTACTCTCCAGACAATCTTAAATACAATTCTTCAGAACGAATAAAATATTTAACTTCCATATCACCCACTAAAAAGAAAAGAAATTGCATTGATATGGAATCATAGTAGCTTTAAGATTGCTTACTATTGAATTTCTGATTTTTGTTGCAAGTAAATGAAAAGTACTTGTATAATGATATCATGTTCTATGTGCATATTCCCAATTTATTTATGAACATAAAGAACTCCTTTATGAAGCCAAAGTAAAATCTTATAATGTCAACAAAACATTCTAATTTCTCGTTGCTTGTGATGATTGAGATGTTACTACCATTTGACCCAAGATGCTGTTAGAAAACTATATGCACAGCGGAAACATATCAGAATCTGACTGCTTACATGAATAATAGATAATCAATATTGTTTATGCTAGAACACATAATCATGTTAGAACACATAAATTAAACTTGCTGAAATTTAATTCGATAAATACCTCTTGAAGCGTGAGTAAATACCTCCAAGCGAATCTCCAAGATAGATAGACCTTCAAGCATATCTACGAGATAGACAATAGCTATGGTCTTCTACAGTGATCCCAAGTTCACATTCGAACTCTCTCAATACTTGGGTGGGCAAGTATCGAATAGAAAACTAATCGATCTATTTTCTAGGTTAGGAGAATCCCTTTTTATAGAGATTTCTTCCTAATCCAAAAAGGACTAGAAAACCTAGTTTTTCTAGAAGATCAGAAAAAACCATATTATTCTTCCTCTTCCCATAGAAATAGGATTCTGAGTTCTAGTTATATATGGGCACTGGAGGGACCACAAAATTAATTACTGAGGCTTCCTATTATGGAAATAATTCAAATAATTAATTTGAATTTATTCTTACCATAATAAATTACAAATCATTCCACTAGAAATTCGTAATTGCACTCCTCTATTTATATTTTGTAATTCCCCATTAAACACTTATGTAATTCCCCATTAAACACTTATGTAATTCCCATGTTAAGATTTCAGTTACTAATCAATAAATTAAATTACTGACGAATTTAACTTAATGATTAATTTCCTTTAGAGCACTACTTAACTTATTTCATGTGTCGGATTCATAAATCCACTTGCAAGGTTTGACACGATGAAAACTTAGAAGTTTCTCAAATAGGCATATCAATCAATCTCTATAACGAGACATGGATTCCATCAACTAACTTATTATTTCACCAATATATATTATTATCATCCAACTTACCAGGCATATTGACCCATCTTAGAATCTCATCTTTTAATAAATCAAAACGATAATTAATATATACAGATCATAATAGTTATATCAGGATTAAGAATATAAGTACATTTAATAGTTTAGAGAATATGTTTTGTCAGTCAGTCTAAAACAACTATCTCTACTTGGTCCCGTTCAATACATACAAAATGTACTAGCACAAGAAGTTGAAACTATACCGTTCCCATAATCAGGATAAATTACATATAATCTTGTGTTACAATCGTACCCGATGACATGTTCATTTTCCATCCTAGATTGTGAACAAAAAACTTTATACTTATAAGAACCGATGATTTAATCCTCTGTGTATAAGCTAAAACTCTACACACTAAATCATCTACTATATAAGTAAATAGACACCATTTATGAATATATGATCTATTAAAACTGAGCAAATATTTATTCTATAATAAATATTATATCTTAACATATGGTAATAATATATATCCCAACAGATGCTAGTATATTGTACAACCGTGTGTCGTGAAGTGTATTGATCAGAGAGGCCAAACTCTGAAAATTTTGGTTCAACACGCACAAAATGACCCCGTAATGATATTTTTTCAAGAGTTTCTTTCCATATTTCGAAGAATTCACTCATAATTATATGTGATGTTTCCCATGAGGAAATCGGAAGATACTCCATCTACAAAAGAAACAAACATATAATGAGGCAAGCAATGACAAGGTAGAGGATAAATCTGTAAAAGTATTTCATACCTCCATAACTATTACCCTCAAATTCTCAGAATTTATTGGAATAGTTTTGCCTACTCGCAGCCGGAAGTCACCAAGTCGATACTGAAACCCTATATCAATCAAATATTTTAATGAGTATTTATGAAGAAGAAGTAAGGTCTTTACTAGAATTCTATAAATCAAAGCTAGGCAAATAGTGGTAAATATAAAAAAAAAATCTAAGAATCATGGTAGAGAACATACAACCTTCACCAACAATATATAATGCTTTTTGCAGTTGCAAGGAACAAGTTTGATCAGTTCAATGAATGGGTTCTTGTTTGGAAAAGTATATTTGGTCAATGGTCAACCAACGTTAATTTGACTTATTATAGACACTTAAATTTATAAAGACAAGATTGTTGATAGTGCTATATAAGCATAACATCCTCCTACAATAAGAACAATAATTTGCAGATTTCAATAATACAAACCTCACAATTAAGTTCAACCTTCATTCTGTAAGACTGTAAGTTCTCTATTATCGTCGGTATTAATGACTTTGCTTCCACGACTAGTCGTTGCCTACTAAGTTCCATGTAAAACTTGTTGGGTTGTTCTTAAAGTGAAGCACACAAAAAAATTTGGGGAAATTCTGACACATTTGCTTATTCTAGTAAAAGAAGAAAAAATCAATCAACAATCAAATCTCGTATATGGCCACAAAAGTGCTCTTAAAAATGACATGATGTGTAAGTTAGAAATGTGAGGTTGAAACAGGTTCACATGTGTACAATATAACAAGTCAAATTAACGTTTAAATGAATAGCTCAAAAATGTTACTGACATATATATCAACATTAGTATGCATTCATTAAAACCTAGAAGGATCATGGTTCTTCTCACCAAAGGTTGCTCAATAGGAACCCATCATTTTCTATTGAAATTTTCTTGCTTGTGCTCCTCTATGATTTTACCACTCTTCCAAAAAAAGGTCGTCTTACAAAAGAGGACTAATCAATCAATTAACTATATAATGTTGGGTGGTCGGATATACCAGTCATCCGATCCTCAACCATTTTGATCTATTCTTGACCCAAATTATTTCAATACTACTTCGCTTTTATATAATTTATTTTAAGGAAGAGAAAAGTTTCCCAAATGCAATCTTTATAATTCATTGAGAGGAAAAAAAAAGATCATCCATTTATTTTGTGTTTACAAACATATGATTTATTAAGTAATGAAATACCTTTGAGTATGGGCTTATAGAAGGTAAAGGTATTTTTCCATCTTCCTTCTTTAACACCATTAATTCTCTCAACACATTAAGATACTTCTATCAGTATTTGACTGTTGACTGTCGTACCTGCATTTGGCTGCCAATGCAAAACCCTAACAAACAAAGTAACAAATTGTACACTTAAACATACACACAAAAATCCTACAAAAAAATTATGATTCTAGTGAATTCAAAGTCGCTACCATTTGATTGGCATGTTGTTGATTGCAAGCACAGTTTCCTTTTTCCTCTTAACAAAAAAAAATTCCAAAAAGAAAAAGGTTTCGGCTAATGCAAGCAAAGAAGATAAGCAAATGAATCTTAAAGTCGTTATGTTATAATTTGAAAGTATATGAAATCATACAACTGTATTTATAGCAGGACAAGTGCCTTGAACATAAATCCAGTCATTATTTTCTATGTCATATTTGGATTTTGTTATTAAAATTAACTAATTTACCTTTTTTGGTTATACTTATTAGGGAATAAAAATAGTATTTCTTTTTCCTTTTTAATTTATTGGGGAATCAATATTTTTTCCTAATTAGCGTCCAAGATAGAAATAGAAAATAATAAATAGTCATCCTAAAATGTAGGTCAAGATCTTATTTTGTCCAAATTGTATCTAGTCTCTATATTTATACTAGATATGAAAAGGCCGTTAACCAATATTAAGTCTTAAATTCTATTTATACGTAACCAATCTTATTCTTAAACAATAAATTGATTTTCAATATTTTTACGTAAATAAATTAAAGAGTACTAGTACACTTTGAAGTACTTTTTTTTTATTTCTATAAAATTAAAAAATAACTTATAACTTATATGAGTTATCGTGACTAATATTAAAAGAATACGTAATCTAATATTCATTTTAACATTATGTTAGACATTGACATTAAATTAAATGACAAATATATGTTGGATATAAAATATGCCATCTTCTTTAATTTCATGTATTCGACTCATATGAAAAAGGGTAACCTCAAGCATGTTCTAATTGGGTGGAGTAGATATAATTAACTGAGATGACATGCTTATGTGGTTAGCATAACTATCTAATAAGCGTTTGTAATCACACACAAGTTTTTCTTTTCAAAATTTAAACAAAAAATATGTGAAGTGTTTAGATGCATCATCTGAACAAGTTGTAGTTTGAGTATCAAAATGAAATTTAGTTACAAGTTTAATGGACTATTAATATATAAAACCAAGTCATAAATTTATTTTATTAAATAATATTAAAATATTATATCTAACTCGCATAACTACAGTTCCATTCAAATTTTTTTGTTTATAACAAAATAACAGAACTTTGGGTAATATTACATTTATTTTGTCTATCATAAAGATAAAAATAATTTAATTTATAATAATATTTTTACTTTTTTTAGTATGATAAAAATTTGCTTTAAATTTTTTGATCACGGTGCGATGATTCATACTTAAAAGTATTTGTGTCATTTATGTATCTAGTGAAAGATATCACATGTAGTTTCAAAGCATAAGTTATGTTTGTAAGTTTTCTGTCTCGATTCAATTAATAAATCTTTTAATAATCTTTTTTTTTATAAATTATAACTACATATAAAGTAATTTTGAAATTAAATTTGTCAATATAGTTTGTTCATGAAATTTATTAATATTTCAAAACGAGATAATTTGCTTAAAAAGAAATTAATTCCCCCTTCTTATTTGAGACAAGAGGATAGTAGTATTGAGAATTAATTCGTAATTTATCAAAATTTACGTTGTTTGACTTTCAAAAAGAAAATTATGATATAAAAATCATATTTTACTACTTAATTTTTTTTAACAATTGAGTTCTAAAATTACCAAAAAGATCATTTCTATAGTAAAATATATTTTTAAAATTGTATATTGAAAAACTAACTTGATTTTCAATTGTGAGGATCAAATATAGGGCATGTAAAAAATATAGAGAAGATTGAATAATAAATGGGGTGCACAAAATATGAATGAAGTTGATAATGATTAAACATTTAAAATTTATAATACATAGTAAAATTGTAATGATATAAAGAGAATGGGTCCACATTGTTACACATGTTTAGAGGCTATTGGTAAGGAAATAAGACAAGGCAAAGTACATAGTACAATTTGTATTGCTCATTGTACAACTCTTCATAGCCATGGTCGTCCTTCAATGGCAATAGTCATCCTAAAATGTAGGGCAAGATCATATTTTGTCCAAATTGTGTCTAGTCTCTATATTTATTTCTCTTAAATAATATACTTTTTGATAAGAGAAAAAATTGTGCTTTGAAGGATGATAAACAAGTAAAAAATTTCATCCTCATACATGAATTCATTTTATTAAAATAAAGTATGTAGTATATTTGTTTCATGTTATATGATACAAGTTTTTTTATACTTATTAGGTAATTAAAATAGTATTTTCATCTTTTGTGGAATCAATAGTTTTTATTAATCTTCCTCAAATATAGAAATAGAATAATAACAAATATTTATCCTGAAATGTAGCTCTGAATAAAATTTTCTTAGAATGTTATCTAGTTTACATATTTGTTTTTATTGATTAATAAACCAATTAAAAAAAGGATGTTTTGAAGGATCAAACAAGACAACATTAATCCACAAATATGAATTGTTTATAGTAAAATAAAGTATATACTATCTTTATTTCATCATATTTAATACAATTCTACGTTAGGAGTCAAATAGTTTATATCCAAAATTCTTATCTACCTTACGTTCTTTTAATTATAAATTTCTGACTTAAGTTTTTTTTTTTTTTTAAATAAAAAAAATATATTTTATTTTTAATAAGAAAATGGTGCATGTAAAATTTGTCAACAATGCCAACTATAAGAATTTGTATAGTAGCCAAGATATTAATAGTTTTCCCACATCACCTACAACATTCGAAGTGTTACACTATTTTATTGTACGGAAAAAGGCCTAAAATGCCCCTCTATTGGTGAAGGCGATGTTCCTAACATGTTAGTTGAAGGTTAGTTGAAATTAACCCAAATTTGGTGAAGGTTAGGTGAAATTAACCCAATGAACCAAATTTAAAAAAATTTGTTTTGAGGCTCGTCTATTGGGAAGGCGGTGTGCCTAACAGGTTAGGCGAGCTTGCCAAAGTTGACAGTGCACAATTTCAAAGAACTCAGGCAAGATGGGCAGAGTCATCTCCAACTCGACGATTCGCCGAATTGATTTTGACAGGCTAAGACAAGTCCACCGAAAGTGACAGTGCAAAATTAAAAAGGCCAGGCACAAAAGGCGATGTCCACTCCCACTTGGCGATACGCCAAGTGAGTTTTGGCGAGCTAAGACAAGCCCAACGAATGGAACAGTACCCAGGTCACATATTCAAGCAAGGAAGTCGGGCTGAACTTACTAGGAGATTCGCCTAACTGCCTTTGCGAGCTAAGACAAACCCGCCATACATGTAGTGCTCACCCCAGTGCCTATTTTCACAAACTCAACCACAATACGCAACAATACCCAATTCTCAATATGTTTTACAATCTACCCACATGTTTTTCTATCCATGGGTTCTAAGACTTCCTCCAAATATCACAAAGTATTATCCAAAATGAAGATTTGCCATTAAGAAAGTCGTCACACCATCTATCATTGAGCAAAATCATGCAACCAGAGCAACACTAGGCTAATCATACTTCACTCATACTCAATTCAACTAAGACCTAGTACACACAAGGGTTCAATTTCAAATTTTCACCAACATAATCAATTTTGGGCACAAAATCAACTATCTAACTCATGGGCACAATTCAATAAGCGGGTATTGGGAGTTTAGGATGGAAATAAGCACAAAGAGATGAAAGGGTTTCTTTTTTAACTTGAAAAGACTCTTGGAATATTTAACTCAGACCCACTAGGTGGACTGTGACTAACATCGATGAACATATTTGGGCTATCGCCGAAGGAGATAAAGCTTGGCGATGATGCCTGAACGGATACCAAACCTGAAGGATGACAGTATACTTTCTTCAATTTTTCAACCTAGAAGGCGTACATGAAGATTCCGTACAACATGCTCAGCGGATCGCCGACTTGGTCTTGGCATCGCCTAAGTTACCTTTCTCAACACTTTGACTTCATTTTCTATGAACTCATAACACACGTTATTGAAAGCAATAAAATAAAATAAAAACTTGGGTTCTCTTCCAAAAAAATGCCTTATTTAACATCGTGGAACAAAATAGTTATCATTTCCTCAACAAGCATTCTTGGTATTTGGGATGGTGTCACTAGACAACGTCCCTTTTTCCTTGGATTTAGATGGATGGAAATCAGATGTATTTGAGCCTCCAACTATTTGATAGATAGCAAATGAGAGGTCACCATTTGAGTTACGGTGGAGAAGTCATTTTTCAAATCCTTCAACACTTTTTCGGACCTTTCAACTTTATTGAATATCCTTGTGAGCATTTCATCGGTTCGATTTCCTTTCCATCCAACTGGTTCCTTTGGTCTTGACGGTCATAGGGAGGAATATACATATATTTTTCAGTCTCTGGTCTCTCCAATTTCCACCTTTTCAATCATTCCAACTTTTATCTCGCTCTTTGTTCCAATCTTGGTTCCCACCTTGTCGTTGGTAGTTTGGGCGAGAAACCCCCATTTGATTTTCCAAGTATTGTACTTCCTCATTGTACAGTTCCTCGAACTTGGCATCTTTCGGGCACCACCGACTACTTGTTCCAACTGTATTTATTGATTCCAATCCACCTCCCATGACATGTTTGGACAAAAAATCGAGTTGGGTCATCATTTTAACCATGTTTTTACATCACTCATGGTCCTTCTCAATTTTTTCTTTGCTCATGCTTAGTTGTACAGAAGACATTTGGTCCTCTCTAGTATGCCATGCTTGATTGACTTTCATCATGTCATCTAACAACAACATTGCTAATTCATACAGTTGTCACATCGGTCCACCTTGGGCAAGTAGATCAGCCACACCTTTATTGATTGAATCAAGGCTACAATAAAAGTATTACAGCATCAAATGGTCTGAAACACCATATGTTGGACATTGTAAGAGTAAGCTGCGGAACCACAACCATATCTCATGTAGAGGTTCACCTCCAATTCTTTTGAAGTTTTGGATCTGGTCCCTAAGCTTTACCATCTTCAAGGGAGTAATGAATCTGTCCAAGAAAGCTTCAGTCAACTCCTCCCAAAAAGTGATAGCATCATTTGACGATTTGGCCAACCATCTTGTAGCTTCACCTGTCAAAGAGAACATGAATAATCTCAACCTTATGGACTTTTGTGAGATGTTCTTGAACACCTAACTTGATAAAAAATGATCAAGAAACCCTTTCTTAAAATTCTTGAAAACTCCTATGTTATGATGAAAGATTCTTGCTTAGGATACATAATTATATGTTCGAATCACTAGGAAATTATAAAAGAATGGTTACCTTGAGGGAATCTCCAACCCAATCCTCTATTTTACTGTCCAAATATAGAGTTCTCTATTTTTTCAGACAACCAACTCCAACCCAATTCTCTATTTTACTCTCTAAAAACAAATCTTTTTCTCTCTCCTCAATATTATATTATTATTTCTATTTCATTCTTATTTTCTTATTTCATAATATAAATCCTTTATTTATTTTTTCCCAAATAATTACTTTATATAATTTTTAATGTGATATAAAAATATTTTTTATTCTAAATTTTTTAAATAACATAAATTGCAAGAAAATATAATATAATACATAAATTAGGGGACAAATTCAATAAAAGTGACATACAATTACATAAACACTCAATTTTTAAAATTATTACATTGCTCCCATAAATGCTCTATTAATGCATTACGGAGTTCAAAATGAGCATTTTTGTCCTTAATTTTTTTATGTCTAGCTAAAAATTTGTTCAAACCGGAGATTTTCATCTACCACCATTTTTATAGTTGGAGTTGGAGCCTCTAAGGCATCTTGAATTGGTGCATTGAGATCACGTTCATCTTCAATTATCATGTTGTGCAGTATAATACATGTAGTCATTATATCATGTAGCACTTCCTTTCTCCAAAAACGTGACGGTCCTGCAATAATTGCAAAGCGTGATTGCAAAACTCTGAATGCATGTTCAACATCTTTTCGGCACAATTCTTGTTTCATCGCGAAAAATTTCTTTTGTTGGGAATGAGGATCACGAATAGTTTGAACAATTGTAGACCTACCGGATTTCTAAATCTGGAAACGACCTACCGGATTTCTAAATTATTGTTGTGATCAATTAATTATTATGTTATGTATTGTATTTTATCTTGTTTTTAAATTATATGTTATGTATTGTATTTTATCTTGTATTTAAATTATTATGTTATGTATTATATTGAATTGTTATCTTGTATTTAAATTATTATGTTATGTATTGTATTGTTATCTTGTATTTAAATTATCATAACATGTATTGTATTTTTAAACTATTTTTTTTCATCTTGCCATTTTAATTTTGCGTATTCTTTATAATGAAAATTTATAATGAAAATTAATAATAAAATAAAATTTTATTATTCACAAAAATTAGAAAAATAAAATAAAATACTATTAATTTGAAATTAAAATAGTATATATTAAATAATATTTTTTAAAAATATTATATTACATTTAAAAGAGGATTATGAATATTAGATATTTAATAAATAAAATTATATGTAAAATAATATGTTAATTAGAAAGTAATAGAAATAATAATAAAATAATAAAAAAGTGAAATAGAGAGTGTGAATAGTAGTTCTCCAAATTTGGAGAACTACTATTCAACTCTCTAAATTTGAAGAATAGAGGGTAATTTGGAGGTGGGTTGGAGTGCCCATTCTCTATTTTACTCTCCAAATATAGAGAATGGAGAGTAAAATAGAGGTGGGTTGGAGATGGTCTGATTTGGAAGGAAGAATTTCGATGGACTTGCTCAAAAATCAAGTTTTGAACCTTAAAATTGAATTCTTTGTTTAACTAGAGATAGGTTGATGATTTGATGTTATGTTGCAAGATCATGAAAAACACTTACCAAGACTTATTAGGGTTGAAGAGAACTTTTGGCGGTTGTTGGGGTCGACCAAGTGGTGTGAAGAAACTCAAAATAACGTTTTTATAAAATTTGAAACATTTGATATACAATATATGTCACGCCCCGAGCCTACACTCCGGGCGGGACCGGCACTCGGAGATCATTGCTGGCCCTAAGCGAACCCTTGGCCTGGCTTTCTTAACTCAGCGGAAACTTAACTCAACAACATAACTCAATGCAAAGAAAGGTTTTTAAAACAACCCAACTGATAAAATCTGGCCAAAAAGGCAACTCGAGTCTCAAAATAGAATATTTACATATATATACATGCATGAGAGACTCAAAACCAACTTACTGACTGTCTAACTGTCTATGAAGCCTCTAACATACTGAGAAGGATGTTGGGACAGACCCCACAACATCCTAAATAAGGAAAACTAGGAACACAAAATAACTGAGTCCTCCGGAAAGCAAGGAGGCTCACCACTGACTCTGAAGTGCTCAGCTGGATCAACGACGTGCCGAATGCTAATCCTGGGTACCTGTGTCTGCATCATAATAAGATGCAGGCCAACTGGCATCAGTACATGGAATGTACGAGTATGCGAGCTGGAAAGCTAAACCACGACTTACGCTTGAAAAGAATACAAAGGAACTCTTACCTTGGCTCTGTTCAACTCATGCATAACTGAACTCAATATATAAAGCAATAAGACACATGCAATATATAAAGCTTGTAAAAACAGTATAAACAACTTAGTTCATTAATGATAAAACAATAACAAACTCAACTTTACTTATATATACTATAACTTTTGTGGGAGATTCTTTAACCGACAACCACCACTATGAGCCTTAGTGATGATACAACGTTTTACCTCACGTTGCCCAAGGACCATCCTATACCTTGCCGTGATATAGGACCTTACTTTTGCTTAATGGATCCACTAGCTT
>JAJOOS010021648.1:0-26124 GCA_029582725.1 Solanum chiquidenum
GTGTTGGCTATTTTTGATGAATTATGCAGAAATGTATGGTTCAAGAGCATTTCCACAGTCCAACACGTGCTGGGATTCCTGACAAGACATTTTTCATGAAAATCTTGAGCTTCACTTGACAACTTCGAATTCTGAAACTTTTGTTCCTCAAACTCGATTTTGTCAAACATATCATCACCATATGCGTATTACCACAACGGTTTCCCTGTAATCAGCTCATAGAAAGTGCAGCCAAGAGCCCAAATATCAACTTGTGGGCTATACTCAGTGTTAATCATGGATTCAGGTGCCATATACCTTTCTGTTCCCCCTGATAACTCCCTATTTTTAATTCATGCCCTGTTCCAAGGTCACAGAGAGCCCAAAATCAGCGATCTTGGCAGTTTTGTCCCCGCCCACAAGGACAATATTTCCAGGTTTGATGTCGCAGCGAATGATTCCTTTATTGTGTATACAACTGAGCCCTAAAAGAAAATTCTTCATGTGTTTCTTAACTTCAAACTCCGGCAGTGAATTGCAGTTCTGATGATGATCGGCAAGGCTTCCTCCGGAAGCATACTCGAGCAATAAGTTGTAAAGATTGACGTTATCTTCAAAAGAGACATTTGCTCTGAAACAGTGAAGAATGTAAGGGAATGTTTGAACATTCGGAGGATTTCAACTTATTCTTTCAACGATTGAGAAGCATTTAAGTCGCATGATTTGAGAGCAATGAGAGAGGGAAGAGTAACACCACGAAATAGTGTGTTGGAGGTAGAAGCTAACGAGATGACTCCAAATCCACCTTCACCAAGAGTTGTGCCTCTCTTCCTCAATAATCCCGCCATTGGAAATTAAGAATTGAATGTGCAGTATCTTTGTTGTATATTATATTCTACATACTAATGAGAGTAATTTATAGATGATATATGGTATCCTATACCAAAATGGATTCTTACCGTTTCTTAAAAAGATGAAAATCCTCCAGAAAAAAAAACGATTACATCTATATTTCCCTTACCAAATTTCTATTTTAATTTGGTTTAAAGGTTTGTTTCCTATTTTTTCCTTCTACACTATTCTTCTCCTGTGTTTTCCTATTCCTTCAGGGATTAATTAATTCAATAGTTTTTATTTTCCTAAATAAAATTTAAATTTATTCTTTATTAAAAAAATTCATAATGAAATAAAATATGCCAACTTTTTTAGGCAGTTGAAGAGAGATTTTTTTTTAAAAAAAGACTTTATTAAAATTCTTATAAAAACAAAGCAATTAGCAGATACATAAGTGAAAGAAATGTAAGATTCTTCAATGGCTTTCTTCGAATCCCCACCATTTCATCATCAAATATGACTCTACCTGGAAACAATCTCTGTACATTTTATATGTGTGTGACAAAGCATATCAAAATTCTTTGATTTAGTATTGACCAAAGTGATCGACTTAATTATCCAGAACGTCACTCAACTAGTAAAAATTCTCTTACCGGATAGGCCAGGGTCCAATGTAATGCAAGTGCTATTGCAACCTTCTGCTTCATCAACTCGTTTCACCTCACTGGAAGTATGTTTCATTGGTGAGGAAAAAAAGTTGATATCTGGTAAACAAAAAAGATAGAAACACCTGAATTCAAAATGCTGGAAAACTTTTAATTAATTGAAACACATTACATCAGTGAGAAAATCATGTTTTATAACACAAATTTCAAATTGATTAGAGGTGCGAAAAGCCTGTTTCTAGACAGATCATAGAAAGATAATTCTGAAATTTAAATGACATAAGGTGAACTTTGAAATTGAAAGAGTAGCAGATGGATCATCATACAATAGAATCTGCAACAGAGTTTGAAACTGGACTAACACACTTGACACTAATACATCTGCACGTGAGATCATGTTCATCACACACTGCCTACATACCCCAAAACTAATTATAAAGAGGGATCAAGCCCACATATATTTTTTTACAAATCAATTTTTATTTATGGATGTATCTATTGTCACAGTTACACACCAATGCATGTCCTGTTCAAAAGTCATTGGAGAACCCTAAATCAACAATCTTGGCAGTTACGCCGAATATTGTTAGGTTTGATGTCGCAATTAATAATTCCATTGTTGTGAATGCAATTGAGCTCTAAAAGAACACTCTTTGTGTTTTTTTCAACATCAAACATCGGCAGTGAATTAAAGTTCCGAAGATGATTGGCATGGCTTCCTCTGGATGCATACTCCAACAATAATTTGTAAAGGTCGATTTCATCTTCGAAGGAGAGATTAGCTCCAAAACAGAGAATAACACAAGGAGTGTGTTTGAACATACCAAGAAATTCCTCCTCTTCTTTCAACGATTGAGAAGCACTGTAGTCCCAAAAAGTAAAGGTGACATAAATTTGGACATTGATTCATCATTACTACATTCATACTTCAAATCAATCACATAAAATTGGATATATAAATTTAAAGAAAACCTAGATAAAATCGAACAACTAGCAATACCTATATGTTTGAATGAATGTAGATTTGGTTTATATAGAGAAGAAAATTTCATTTAGAGGGGACTGTATGAACTTTTGTAACAAGTGATAAAGCTTATAATAACAGTTTCTTTGTCAAAATTAGCAATTGAACACTAAAGTTGGAAAAATAGTTTAAAGCTTCTTGTGGTGTCTGGTTTAACTCAAACAATGTATCACCCGTATCTAACATTTCAGGCACGTTATTTTCTGGCATAACAAATTCTTGAACTTTGGAAAAAGGCGACACAGTTTGTCCCAACAGACCATTCTCTCCACCAGCAGCCTCTTGAGTGATCTGCACCGCATGTTGATTAGATTCTACTATTGCTCATTTAGAAAAATCAAAAGGAAGGATCAGCAACTCATTGTTTAGATTTATCAATGCATCGACACCCATATATTCAGCCAAAGTATCATATATTTCAGGCATAGTTATATTTGACTTCA
This sequence comes from Solanum chiquidenum, assembly GCA_029582725.1. Taxonomy (NCBI): domain Eukaryota; kingdom Viridiplantae; phylum Streptophyta; class Magnoliopsida; order Solanales; family Solanaceae; genus Solanum; species Solanum chiquidenum. The sequence continues at coordinate 2,946 of JAJOOS010021648.1, forward strand.
AATTCGCAAAGTCAGGAATCATAGGTTTTTGAATATGAGAAAAAGTATTTAGCTCCAACTGACCATTCTCTTCTCCGGGGGCCTCTTCAATTTGCACCTGATTGTTCCTGATAGTAGAGTTCCCACAACCAAATAGTAGTGTCATGACCCAGACCGTCGTGATTGGCGTCCACACTAATCCTCCGGTGGGAGAACCATTAATACTAATTAGCTAACCAACTAAATCAAAATACTAAGGCATTTAAGTTATGAAAGCAAGTTAAATGCTAAGGAAAGAAATAGGGAGTTCCCATAAACTCCAAACCAATAGTCTAACAGCTAAACAAATGCGGAAGAAATACGCCTAGAACCTGAAAGTCAATGTACCAAAACATTTAACAAGATCCATAAGTCTAACAAGAAGGGTTACAACCCCAAACTAATGTAGTAATAACTAACTAGAAAGTCTAAGTCCGAAATGTGGACATAGACAGAAAGAGAACGCATGGCAGCCCGAAAGAACTGCCTCACCCTTGAATTCGAACAATCAATGATCTTCTAAGCGAGGTCTGTCAATAGCCGCCTGAAGATGCCCTGTACTCAACAAACAAAGAGCAAGTGATGTATAGGTACACAACCACAGTGTACTGGTAGGATCACGCGGATATCCCCACAAAGTGCAACATACATAAGTCAAGACAACAATACAATAACATGCATACACCGAACATATATAATATCATTATCATTTTACGAGCAATGAACAATTTCATGATTCTCAAATATCACAGTTACATCAAGTCATTGGTTCTCTCATTGAACACAATTCCAAATTGTTAGCATACCGTAACGTGGTACCCGATCCGATGATTATACCGGAACGTGGTAACCGATTCCATAATTATGCCAGAACGTGGCAATTGATCCAGGTTAGTGTGTCGGAACGCAACACATGATCCATTCAACAAGCCACAATCACAATCACAAGGTACATTTTCATAATCATACAATCAAGTCATGATTCATGGCATTCATCATTCATATATCCTCATTTACAATTAATGTGAGCAATATCACAACATTCGCATACATACATGTATCATAATGAAGCAAGAACAAACATACATCACACAATCATAGAATCACAACCATCACCTACCTCAAAACAAGCTTGAAACCCCTAAGAAACTTGGTTCTTCCCTTTCCGGATTCGTTCCACTTGTTCTTGGTCTACAAACAATCACAATAACACGGAAAACAATAAACAATCACTAATAACCCGAAATACTAACAATTCTATCAACCCTAGATCATACCCATGATCCCAATATCAAAATTAGGGCTTTTTCCACCATAATTCTCATATCAAAACTCTTGCCTATCGATAATTACCCATTAGGTTACGTTCTACGGATCAAAAAATGGATTCGAAGAGTGAAAATCTTACCTTTAGCCTCAAGAATGGTGGAAAACTGTCAATAAAACCCTCGGTTCATTCCTTAGCTCTCAAGTTCAAAAAATACAGAATAAAATGTTTTTGGGGTTTATTTTCGACTTTAAGTCGTGTCTGCCCCGCCACGACGGCCTCACCCTGCTAAGCGGCCCCGCCCTGGCGACATAACTCCCTGTCAAAGTGGCTTGCATGGAATTGTGAGCAAAAATAATAATTCCAAGACCCTATTTCACAACACACCTTCAACCAACGACACTCAGAAACTACATGTTCACGCTAAGATCAATTTCGGGAGTTCTACTTGCCCGAATTCAATTTCGTAAAGTCGTATGGGTTGTTTAACGACTTATATATCTACTCATGTGATCAAATTCATAATTAGATCACCCAATTGCTACCAGATTTCCCTAGACTTTACTGACTTCGATTTTGTCCAAATCTAGACTAGGTTGGGAAATCTCAAGACACTATGAAAAGGCTTTCTGGCCCAAATTTTTTCCTCGTTGGCTTTTCTATAACGACGGGAATGGGATGTTACAATAGATACCAATTTACCCATCACTCATCCCCGAGTGACAAACTTAGGAAAAATAGGCTAAAGAAATAATGGAGTAGTACCTGAATCGACGAAACATTGGGGATACTTGTCTCGCATATCCCTCTCGGTTTCCTAACTAGCTTCCTCAACTGGATGATTCTTCCATTGAACTTTCATGGACTTAATCTCCTTGGTTCTCAGCTTGCGCACATCACGATCAAAAATTGCAATCGGTTCCTCCTCATATTAGAGGTCTTTGTCTAACACAATTGAGTCCCATTTAATGATATAATCCCCGTCACCATGATATCTCTTCAATATGGAAACATGAAATACCGGATGAACTCCCGATAGGTTAGGAGGTAAAGCCAATCTATAAGCCACTGTCCCTACACATTCAAGAACCTCAAAGGGACCAATGTATCATAGCTTAGCTTACCTTTCTTAACAAATCTCATCACCCCTTTCATAGGTGATACCTTAAGAAGAACATTCTCACCGGTCTAAACTGTCATGTCTCTTACCTTATGATCCGCATACTTCTTCTGTCTACTCTACGCTGCTAAAAGTTTAGTTTGGATGCTCCTCACCTCATCTCGAGCATCCTTCAATAAATCAACCTCTAAAGGTTTCACATCTCCAGGCTCGAACCATCATATGGGTGATCTACATCCCCTCCCATATAATGCCTCAAACAGTGTCATATCAATGCTGGAGTGATAACTACTATTATAGGATAACTCACACAAAGGTAAGAACATATCCCAATGCCCTCCAAAATCAATCACACATGCCCTCACACTTGAATGGTCCTCTCTGATTGTCCGTCCGTCTGTGGATGAAAATTAGTACTAAAAGTGAGTTGTGTGCCCAATTCATCATATAACTTCCTCCAAAACTTGGATGTGAATTGGGTACCACGGTCTGAGATGATAGAAAGGGGTACCCCATGTAACCTCACTATCTCTTTCACATACACCTTATCCAATTGTTCAGCATTATAATCTATTCTTACCGAAATAAAATGGGCTGACTTAGTCAATCTATCAACCACTACCTAAATAGAATCAAACTTCCCCAATGTCTTGGGAAGACCAACCACAAAATCCATGGGTATCCTCTCCCACTTCCGTTCCGGAATTGACATTCTCTGAACCAAACCTGCAGGCCTTTGATGTTCATACTTCACTTATTGGCAATTTTGAAACTTAGCCACAAACTCCGCTATATCCTTCTTTATGCCCGGCCACCAATAAATTCACTTCAAATCTTGGTACTTCTTGGTCACACTTGAATGAATAGAATATCGCGAGCCATGGGATTCTGTCAATAATTTCTGAATCAAGTCATCAACTCGAGGAACACAAATCCTTCCTTTAAAACTGAGCACACCTTTCACATCAAGAGTGGTCTCTTGTGCCTTACAAATCACAGTATTTTTCTTAAGTTCATTCAAATTTTCATCCTCAAATTGTTATGCCTTGATATCTTCAATGAACGTGGCCCTAACTTCAATGCTAGCAAACACCCCATCTCTTTTTGAGATGCCCAACTGCATGAACTTAGATTCCAAGGTCTTTTCCTTAGCCAAGGGTCGCTTGGATACACTCAAGAAAGCTAAACTACCCATACTCACCGCTTTTTGACTCAAAGCGTCTGCCACCACATTACCCTTACCCGGATGGTATTGAATGGTCACATCATAATCCTTGAGTAAATCCATCCACCTTCGCTTTCTCAAATTCAGATCCTTTTGAGTGAACACATGCTGCAAACTACGATGATCAGTAAATACCTCACACTTAACACCATAAAGGTAATGTCGTCAGATCTTAAGAGCAATACTACCCCTGCCAACTCCAAATCATGTGTTGGGTAATTCTTCTCGTGCACCCTCAATTGACGCGATGCATAAGCTATAACATTCTTATCCTGCATCAACACAACACCCAAACCAGAATGTGAAGCATCACAATAAACAATAAAATCTTTACCTTCAACCAGTAGTGCTAGAATAGGTGTGGTAGTCAAAAGAGTCTTGAGCTTTTGAAAACTATGCTCACATTTTTCAGTCCATTCAAATGGTATCTCATTTTTGGTCAAATTAGTCAAGTGAGTGGCAATAGAAGCAAAGTTCTTCATAAATCGACAATAATAACTGGCAAGCCCCATAAAACTCCTAATTTCAATCACATAACTTGGTCAAACCCAATTTTTAACCGCTTCAATCTTTTGGGGATCTACCATTACCCCTTCTTTTGAAACTACATGTCCCAAAAATGTAACAGAAGTCAACCAAAATTCACACTTAGAAAATTTTGCATATAACCTTTGTTTCCCAAGAACACCCAGAACGCTAGAAGATGGTCGGTATGCTCTTCCTCACTTTTTGAGTAGATCAAAATATCATCAATAAAGACTATAACAAATGAATCAAGAAATGGCTTGAACACCCCATTCATCAAACTCATGAAAGCTGCAGGCGCATTAGTCAAACCAAAAAACATAACTAGAAACTAATAGTGCCCATAGCGGGTTCTAAACGCCATCTTGGGCACATCCTCAGGCCTAATTTTCAACTGATGGTAGCCAAACCTTAGATCAATCTTAGAGAAAATCGATGCCCCTTGCAATTGGTCAAAAAGATCATCTATTCGAGGTAAATGATACTTGTTCCGAATAGTGACCCTATTCAATTACCGGTAATCTGTACACATTCTCATACTACCATCCTTTTTCTTAACAAACAAAACTGGAGCACCCCATGGGGAAGCACTAGGATAAATAAATCCCTTATCAAGAAGCTCTTGGATTTGAGCCTTAATCTCTCTTAATTCTACTGGAGCCATGCGATATGAAGGGATGACATAGGACGAGTGCCAGGTTCTAAATCAATGCAGAAGTCTATAACTCTATATAGAGGCATACCAAGCAAATCATTAGGAAACACTTCTCTAAATTATGACACCACAGGAATATACTCAATAGATGGAGACTCAACCTCAACATCCCGAATATGAGCCAAATAAGCCAAACAACCCTGCTCTATCAGTTTACTAGCCCGAATGGAGGATATGATCTGAGCTTGCTTAGGCTTGTACGCCCCTTCCCACTCTAACTTTTCCCTTCCCAAAATTTCTAGAGTTACAGACTTAGTATTACAATTAAAAACATCATAATAGGGGGACAATGATGATATCAAATCCATTCATATCCAAAATCACCAAATCAGCCCAAGTTTGAAAACCCTTAAACAAACTAGGACAAGCATGATAGACATGGGTGACTATGATAGACTTTCCAACTTGGGTAGAAACATGGATGGGGGCATCAAGTATATCACAAATCATAGAATATTCTGAGGCAAATCACACGGATACATAAGAATAGGTGGAACCCGAATCAAATAACACATTAGCCATCCGGTAACAGACAAGAATAATACTTGTGAACATTGCGTTGACTCCTACCTCACTCTTGCCCGAAAAGGCATAACATTAAGCCCTATCATCTTGACGAGCTACTTCCCTGCCTGGTTTTGCTGCACCTCTGCATGCGTTACCATTTTCTCTACCCTCACTGCCTCGTTGATCACCTCCTCACCCACCTTATGGACGCCCTTGATCATTATTACCATTTCCCATGGGTACCACTGCTCTAGTCTGTTGCTGCGCGAAATCCATCATGCGTGCGTGGGGACAATCTCTCCTCATATGCCCAGGTTCTCCACAGTTGTAACATGTACGATCAAAAGTTGGCCTGCTGCCCACTGAAGGTGCGATTCCCTAGCTATCATGAATTAAATTATGAGGTGGAGTTCCTGAGTAATTACCTGTAGAGGTGGGCATAGCGGACTGAATCAGCTTGGCTGCAAGTGTTGGCCTTTCGGACCCCCTGGAGTAAGAACCTTGAAAGTTACCCAAGTTCTTGGCCCTTTTAGCTAATGCCTTAGCCTGACCATCTCACCTCACCCCCTCCGCTTTTTTAACAAAGTCAGTTACCTCATTAAATCTCCTCCCTGCAGAGGTCATATGAACAGACAATACCTGCAGCTCAGAGTTTAGTCCCCTAATAAATAAACAAATCCTCTCCTCCTCAGTAGTCACCAATTGAGTAGCATATCTAGACAAAGCATGAAACTTGGTCTCATAAGCAGCCACAAACATACCACCTTGCTCCAAAACCATGAACTCATCCTTTTTGCGATCTCTCAAAGTCCTAGACACATATTTCTCTAAAAACAGAGCATGAAATTGGGTCCAAGAGAGTGGGAGTAAGGTTGAAGATCTGCACTACACATAAGCTCTCCACCACTGCTTAGCTTCACCTTGAAGTTGAAAAGTTACGAACTCAATTCCATGCTGATGGACAATTCCCAACCTATGAAGCCTCTCATAGCAGTCTAAAATAAACTCATAAGCATCCTCACTCTCAGAACCAAGAAATACAGGAGGCTATAGCTTCAAAAACTTAGTCAACATTTCATGCTCATTACCAATCATAACAGAACCCAACAAAGGACGGAAAAAAACATCATTACCTCTAGTCCCACCCACCTTGGGCGTAGTGCTAGCAATAGGGGGATTAGTAGGAGCTTGAGTTGCTTGAACAGAGGGAAGCACTCCAGGACCAATCAATCCCTTCAAGAATGCCATGATCTGCTGAGCTAACACTGGGTCCAAAAGAGGAATATATGTTGTCTCATCCTGCACCTCTTCCTCTTGTCCAACAACCTTATCATTTTCGACCTCGATATACTCCTCTTCCTCTTCATGATACACAGGAGGGGTTTCATTCCCTGGGAGCATTTACAACCGGTGCTCCATCCCAGTAGGCGCCACTCTTCCTCGGCCTCTACTCATAGCTCTTCCTCTACCCATGCCTCGACTGCAACCTCTCGCTGCAGACTCCTTAGCTAGAGCATTGATGGGAGCTACGGGCCTGACGCCATTGAATCTAGCATTAACCATCTGCAGGCAGAAGAGTGAAGGAGGTTAGATACCAATTTGAATCACCAGATACCAATTGGAATCAAGTTATAGAACGAAAGGAGACAAGAGAAAAGCAAAGAGATTTCCTAAAGTCCTAAAGCCTCTCGAAGAAAAGTACAGACGTCTCCGTACCGTTCTGCAAGACTCTACTAGACTTGTCTTGGTACATCGAGATCAACAAACCTAGGCTCTTATACCAACTTTGTCACGACCCAAACCATCGTGATTGGCACCCACACTTACCCTCCGGTGGGAGAACCATTAATAATAATTAGCTAACAAACTAAATCAAAATACTAAGTCACTTAAGTTATGGAAGAAATTTAAATGCTAAGAAAAGAAATAGGGAGTTCCCATAAACTCCAAAACAATAGTCTAACAGCTAAACAAATGCGGAAGAAATACGCCTAGAACTGAAAGTCAATGTACCAAAACATCTAACAAGATCCATAAGTCTAACAAGAAGGGTTACAACCCCAAACTAATGTAGTAATAACTAACTAGAAAGTCAAAGTACGAAATGTGGACATAGAAAGAAAGAGAACTCATGGTAGCCCGAAAGAACTGTCTCACCCTTGAATTTGAACAATCACTGATCTTCTAAGCGAGGTCTATCAATAGATGCTTGAAGATGCCAGTACTCAACAAAGAAAGAGCAAGTGCACTATCAGTACACAACCACAGTGTACTAGTAGTATCACGCGGCTATTCCACTAAGTGTAACATACATAAGTCAAAACAACAATACAATAACATGTATACACTGAACATATACAATATCATCTTCATTTTATAAACAATGAACAATTTCACGATTCTCAAATATCACAGTTACATCAAGTCATTGGTCCTCTCATAGAACCCAATCCCAAATTGTTAGCATACTGGAACGTGGTACCCGATCCAATGATTATGCTGGAACGTGGTAACCGATCCAAGTTAGTGTGTCAGAACGCAATACCCGATCCATTCAATAAGTCACAATCACAATCACAAGGTACATTTTCATAATCATACAATCAAGTCATGATTCATGGCATTCATCATTCATACATCCTCATTTACAATTAATGTGAGCAATAACGCAATATCCGCATAAATACATGTATCATAATGAAGCAAGAACAAACATACATCACACAATCATAGAAACACAACCATCACCTACCTTGAAACGAGTTTGAAACCCCTAAGAAACTTGGTTCTTCTCTTTCCATATTCGTTCCTCTTGTTCTTGGTCTACAAACAATCATAATAACACATAAATCAATAAAAAATCACTAATTACCTGAATTACTAACAATTCTATCAATCCTAGATCATACCTATGATTGTAATATCCAAAGTAGGGCTTTTTCCACCATAATTATCAGATCAAAACTCTTCCCCATTGATAATTACCCAATAGGTTATGTTCTATGGATCAAAAAATAGATTTGGGAGTGAAAATCTTACCTTTTGACTCAAGAATGGTGGAAAACTGTCAAGAAAAGCCCTGGGTTCATTCCGTAGTTCTCAGGTTTGAAAATTACAGAATAATACATTTTTGGGGTTTATTTCTGACTTTAAGTCGCGTTTGGCCCACCCCGACGGCCTCACACCAGTACACCGTCCCCGTCTTGGTGGTAGAAATTCCCGCCAAAGCAGCTTGCATGGAACAGTGTGCAAAAATAATAATTCCAAGACCCCATTGCACAACACACCTTCAACCAACGACACTCAAAAACTACATGTTCATGCTAAGATCAATTATGGGAGTTCTACTCGCTCGAATTTGATTCCATAAAGTTGTACGAGTTGTTTAACGACTTATCTATCTAATCGTATCATCAAATTCATAATTAGATCACCCAATTGCTACTAGATTTCCCTAGACTTTTATTGATTCCAATTTCATCCAAATCTGGACTAGGTTGGCAAATCTCAAGACACTACAAAAAGGTTTTCTGGCCCAAATTTTTTCCCCATTGACTTTTCTATTACTACGGAAGTGGTTCGTTACAAGTAGTCCAACAAAGCTTGCAATACGGTCCTCATTAACACCAAAAGGACAATCTTGTTGCAGGTGTGCTGGTTCCTTAGGCAGATTATTTTCTGGCATTGTGTTCTCAAATTCCAAAATACCACTTTCTTCACCAGCATCCTCTTGAATTTGCACCTCAACATCATGAACTTCCATCGCTGGATTTTCAACGACATTGATAAGATGATTATTCATTCCATAGTCCTCATTCCACATACGTGTTATTTCAGGATCATCATTTTCTAATAGCTCTTTGATGTTCTCTTCACCTGACAAATCCTCTTGAATTTGAACCATTGGTTCAACAATATTGATAGGAGTGACCGCCTTATATTCCTGATCCATTTGCGGCTCAACAGAATTTACTCCTGAAATCTCCTTTGTATCCTACTTTTGTTCATCAGAAAAATCCACAACAGTTGTACTCACATTACTACTTCGAGAAGGATTAGCAGAATTTTTTGTTTTTATAGCACAAATACAATAATCTCTAAAATTAGAGTTTTTGAACTTTCTAAGAATAGCTACAGAAAAAACATATTCCTTCATGAGCCACTTTCCATCATCGGGACAACACATCTTAGTATCATAATTGAGACTTGATGAGTCTGAGATTTAGACTCATTCAGGGCTTTGTTAATAATAATTTAGTGTCCTCAAATGCTTATTTTATGCTAACAACTGATGTAAAATCCTTGATTTCTAGGTATTTGGATTGAGGAACAATGCAAGGACACTAATTTGCAAAAAAGAACGAAGTGAGCTGAAAGAAGGAAGAAAAGAGAGCTTGGTGATCGCCAAGTTCATTTGGTGAGTCACCGAGTGGCCATTTTACCACCTAAGGTTCAAGTGCGCCAAGCCCTGAAGGAGAAAATCAAGTTGGTGAGAGAAAGGAGTAGTCGGCGGATTCATGAGTCCATCAATTGTACTCATTTAGGGCTATATTTTGATAGAATTAGTATCCTCAAATGCATATTTTATCTCAATATCTGATGAAAACCCTTAAGTTTTAGGTATATAGGCTTGGAGACAAAGCATGGACACAATCAAGCGAAATAGGAACAAAGGCAACTGAAAGAATGAAGAAGCGAGGACCCGAAGATCGCCAAACCCATTCGGTGTATGGCCAACAGGTCCCATCCTCACCTTTTGTTCCAGTGAGCTGAGCCCTGAAGGAAAGGATCAAATCGGTGGAGAATAGGAGCAGTCGGTGTATCACCGAGTAGCTCCGCGAAGCAGTACTATGTCCCCTAATGGTCCAAAAATGATGAAAGATAGAGCAAGAAGATGATGAAACCTAGCAAAGGGAGAATCCCCGAGTTGATCGGCGATCTCGACTAACGACGCCGAATGATCCACTCCAACACATATTTTTGAAAACTATAAATACTCGTTGAAGAGTTGTAGTTTAGTATCAGATTTTCTAATATAGAATTTTTAATATAGACTTTTGAGTTCTACGTTTGGAGAGGGTTTTGAAGAACTTGAAGGTTCAAAGGGTTTCAACTCTAAGAAATTGGACTTGGGTCTTGTGGATTCTTCAATCTTGGAGACTTAAATCTTCATACCCATTTGAATGCAAACTCATTTTGTTATAAATTTCTATCTCTTTTACATGTCTAGATAAAACCCTAATTCTTGGGGTGTGATTTTGTGAATATGGGTTAGATTATCTGTTGGGTCTTGCTTGTTGATGATTTATTTGTTGTTTAGATGTGATTTCGTTTAGTAGTTGTGGTGGAACTTAATGAAATTGTAGTTGTAAATACGATTTCACCTTTGTGTTTTCAGCTTGCTCGAGAGAGAAGTCGTAAAACTAAGACTACTAAATTAATAGCCAGTGGGAGTGGGTCGACATGAGGTTCAGTTCGAGAGAGTGAACCCTAGTCTCATTCCCACACACTCAGCTCGAGAGAGTGAGTGGGCTAAGGTAGAGGCTGCTCTTCATGTGGTAAGTGGGTGTCTGATAGGAACCCATTTGATTCGGGGTAAGTTGCTTGAGAGAGAATTTATCCCCTCTATAGTCTAGCCTAGTTACAAATATTCAACAGATTTATTGTAAAAATCATGTACCCAATAGTTTAGTTTTTCCGGTATTCCTATCACATCCTAAGAACCCCATCTCCTTGATTAGTACTTTTTGTATTTTTTGCTGTTTTTACTTACTTGTGACAAAACCCCAATTGTTAATTGACGCTTGTGTCACCCCTTAGATTTAGCAATGTTTGTATTCGACAATGTTTTAAGCTATTACTACTTAGAACTAAATTTTATTTTCTACTAATTCTCAAGACCACTCCCTTGGGACTCGACCCCAACCCTTGGTTGGGTTACTTTATTATTTTACGATCGTAGACACTTGCATTGGAAGTTGTGTCTTGATTACGCAAACTTCAAAATGGCGCCACTGCTGGGGAGTGGTGTTATTTGAGAATATTTAGTTAAGTGAAATTTTCGTTCTTCTTAGTTGTAGTTTACTCACTTAATCTTTAGTTTTGTTTTGTTGGTTTGTTTGTATCCAAACAGAGGAAGTGAGCATGGTGAGCTATACTGGGGAGCCAATGGATTTTCCTCCATTAGAGGTAATGATGTTTTGGGATCGTATCCTAACCTTCAAGCAATTGGAAGGTGAACGGATCCACAAGTCATGGGCAAGGTTTAATAAATTGATCAATCAATGCCCAAATCATAACATTCCCGACATAGCTCTTCTTGATTATTTCTATAGAAGTATTGGTCCTGGAAATAAGAGGTTGGTCGACCAACTCATTCCAAGAGGCATTGCGAAACAACCATCTGTGATAATAGCTCAACTGCTTAATCAAATGGCTGAAACGAACTAAGAAGTACAAAAGGACTTCATGTTGGCCGCCCTAATGACTCAGATGGATGAGTTGGCCAAAAAGATGGTGAAGATCGAAGTCCAGTGTAAGAGGAAGGATAAATACATGCCTCCTCATGAGCGAAGAAGTCTTAACGACAATGTGGTTAAACGCCTTGAGGGAATTCTCTCAATCATTCTCTACAAGGTGATTGAGCAAGATAGAGAGCTGAAAGAAATGAAGGAAGACATTGAAGGAATGAAGCGGATGATTTGGTCTTATTCTAGAGCTGTCCAGCTGCTCGAGAACCTCATGGGTTATGCGTAGCCCGATCTCCACCCGCAACAAAATAGGGGGTTGCCTAGTGATACTATGGCTAACCCTAAAAATGGAGTTTGAGTGCTAACTTGCGTTGTGCCACGACGTTAACTAAGGTGTTGTTTGGGAGGCAACCCAAAACCCTTGTTCTTATTTTGAGATTATAAATAATGGTGTGTTGATTGTGTAGGTTTAAGTGGGAAAAAATTTGAAAAGTGCAGATGGGTGAAAGAATGACCTAGTTGGCGCATCGCCGGAAGGGTCGGTGCACCCGATTGAATCAACCGTTAGGATCAAAATCATAGTAATTTGGGCCTGTAAAACTCGGTGAGCCAAGGAGAAATTTGGTGAATAGATAACCAGGTCGGCGATTCCGATGCAGACCACCATTTGGATCGTCATATTTAATGAAGGTCCTGTGAAACTCGGAGAGGTAAATAACGAATGGGTGTGTTGCCAAGTACGTAGGCAAACATGACTAATATCGCCGAATGGGCACGAACCGGATGGTATATCGGGTCAAAGGGTTTGAAATTTCACTTTCCCTGACTTTCTAACCTCACAAAATTGCATTTATAGTTTCGCATCTTTGTGAGTATTTTAGTCGACGGTTTGTGCTCAGAGTTGGATTACTTTGTTGCCTAGCATTTCAATTTGTATTAATCGTCATCTAAGGTTAGTTTCCGAACCCTGAGTTTATTTTTAAGAATCTTTTGCTCATTTGCAATACTCATATCCTGTTGTCGTGTGATGGGCCTATCTGGTAGGATTAGAATGTTTGAATGAATATCTTAGGTCTAGAATCTTGCCTGTTGTATCTTGAGTTTTGAAATTATGTATGCTTGTGTGTTGAAATGAGTGAAATCGTGTGGTTGCACTTGCGTGCTATCTAGATTGGCAGAACCGAGAGACGTTCGAGTATCCCGAGATGATGGGAGTTATGGGTCTTAGTTTAATTTCTATAGCTTAAGTGTTAATTTTATTTTAGGGGATTACAGGGCTGAATTTGTGATGTTGGGTCGATTATTGGCACATTAGGCCATTTGGCGAGCTAAGTCGAGCTCGCTAAATTACTCAGCGGTTCACCTAAGTATACCCATCTCGCCTTTGACTTGAGATTCTGTAGCTTTGGGCGGGAAGCCTGAGGTCGCCAAAAGCACTCGGTGACTCGCCAAAAGCACTCGGCGACTCGCCAAAAGTGATATAGTTCACCCTTTTTCTGCCTCCCTGATCTCTTGTTGGGCTGTAACTTTCGGCGGACAAACCATTGTTCTCTGAAAGTAGTTGGCGAGACGCCGAAAAGGCCTTCTCATCGCAACTTGTGAGCCAATCCCTTAGGTGAGCCCGAGCTAGCTCGCCAAGGTGGTTCGACAATTCGCCGACTGGATCGGCGAGTCTATCTGCAGTATCTTGTCTGAGCTCATCAATTGTATCATTTCTAAATTATTATTTTTAGTATATTACAGACGTGGCTAGACCAAAGGCTCCAGGTAGAGACATGCCACCACGCAATAAGGCGAAAGGGATTAAAATCAACGAAGGCATAGTGGTATTGATAGACAAGACGCAAAACTGTCCACATCTGATAGGAAAAACAAAGGCAAAAGCAAAGCACCTGAGTTATATCAGATGCAAGCTCTGATAGTGAGAGATATTATGCTTCTTACCACAGTCCATCTGATAGTGAGGAGGAACATTAGAAGCGTCATACTACAGAATCTGAAGAGGATTAGCCCATAATAGCACAGAGAGCTGAATTGCGATCTAAGAGGCTAAATGATCCATCTAGGATCCGTAGTCTGCAATCTACCACTCCTATACTTCCAGATCCAGAACAAGCAATAGTGTTGGCACCTTCTATACAAGGTCCTCCGCCCAAGTCAATGAATAGATCGAAGGCTGAGGGGCTGAGGACAATCCTGGAGGAAAAATGTCTGTCCATAGATAGGGTTATCGACATGTACCCGGAGATAATGGAGTGCCTGAACCACCACAAGTTCCAAATATTCACAAAACCCCGTGGCTCTTACATACCAAGCTGGATTAGAGAATTTTACAGTGCATACAGTGCACTGGTACCCCAGAGGAAGAGGCCAATATCAACGTTCAAAGAAGTCGACTATGTGGTTGTTAGAGGAAGGAAGGTAATTTGTGACAATGAGGCCATCAACACAATCTTGGGCATGTCCATGAGTATTGAGGATCACTGCCAGCACTTGATCAAAACAGAGAACCTGGACACAATGAAAAAGTGGTTAGCCCCACTAATTTGAGACGGTTTGCCAAAGTGGTTGGCAGAAGGGACTCCATTTGAAAAGAAAGACTTGAATGTAGCTGCAAGCTACTGGTTCGGTTTTATATGCACTACAATTATGCCATCCCATAATGAGTCGATTCTTCACTTTGCTAAAGCAACCTATTTGGGTTGCATCATGGAGAAGACCAGAATAAATTTGGTGATGATCATGGCTTTAGAGATTCATATGCGTGCAAAGCAGACCCAGAACTCTCCTCCTTTCTCGGTATTGATCACCGAGTTGTGTAGAAGGGCTCGGGTACCAAGAGATGGAAAGAAAGATATGGAAGTGATTCCCACATCCTCCACTGATATCTAGAGGATCGAAGCTGAGTACCTTAAAGATCAGGAGGAAAGAAAGAAGGCAGCCCCGGTGGACACAAAATCAGCACCTGCAGAGGCATCTTTGCCTACTCCGGCCTCTGGGCCTTCAGGTATCCCTATTGCTACTTCTTCTGATTATACTCCAGTTTCTTCGGCTGCTGAACTATCTCCTAGACCTGCTGTTGCTGTCTCTCGACCTCCACTAATCCAGGTTTTCCTACTACGGATGGAACAACTGACCCTTTCTGCTGATCGTTGGGCAGCCAGTCTAGAGGCCTCTGTTACAAGCATGATCCATATGGCCCTAGCCGATGCTGTGACACCTCTGAACACTATCATTGATGCCCTGGAGGCCAAGATAGCGGTGTGTCAGCACAACCAAGGGGCCATAGAGGAGGTGATAGCTTTAAAATATGGCATTGCTAAGCTGCAAAAATGTGTCAACCACCTGAAGTCCACCGATGTATCCATGGTCTTTGGAACAGTGGAAATTCCAGACGTGCCTGAGATGCCTCAGACCACCACTAGACATGGGGATAAAATAGAGCAGACAGCTGATCCTGAGTCAGAAGCAGAGACTGATGAAGAGATGCATGAGAAAACTGAGGGAGAAACTGATGAAGGCCTGACTGAGACAGAAGTAATTATGATAGATGCTGCCGTGCAGGCTTTCTTAGCACCCGTTGCTGGATTCGGTGGAGCTGGCCCTGCTGGAGTCAATCCGGGCACTGAAGCCCAGGCAGATGGAGCGACAGATTAGCTAGGATTACCTCTTTACCTACCACTTTGTCTTTCTTTATTTTACATTTTGGATTCTGTGTTATTTGCATTTGAGGACAAATGTTTTTATTTGTGGTAGAGTGAGGCATACCTTTGGGTGCTATTGATGCTCGCATTTTGTTGGGTTTTGTAGTTAAATTGTGTTTACACTGTCTCTGTGGATGTTTGAGCTTATGGCTCATTTTATGTTAAAATTGCAAAATGATTTTGACCCTTCAGAATTTTTTTGCCACCTCTCGTGTGTTGAAAGCGGCAATTCTTTGCAAAATTTATGTCTCGGTTTTGATCAATATCGATGACTTGAATAGTGCTCTCAATCAAAAAAACATGCATGCGCGGCTACAATGAGGCCAAAGGAAGTTGCATAGACAATATGTGAACTCTTTGCATCTTGTTATGACTAGCCTAGTATCAAATTGAGTCTCTTGTGATGATCATTGCACACTAGCGAAATTATGGAGTCTTGTTTGACTGTAGTGTCAATGCCTAGTGTGATGAGCTTACTTTGAACCATGCATGATAGATCCTAGAATTTTCCCCGTTGGTCCGGTCAACTAAGTGATGCTATCTTTTGATATGATCTTAGGCAACTTCTAAGAGTGTGAACCAATTGACATATAACTCTTTTGTGACCTACCCTGTGAGTGTGTGAACCATTTTTGAACACCCCTTGAGCCTTACCTTTCTTTGGAAGAAACTTGATGAAATCATAACCTTTCTTTATCCATCACCCATAATCCTCATGAAGTTGTGGTTAGTTAAATAGCCAACTTAGACCAAAAGCCTAAGTTGGGGGTGTGGTGAAAAGACAAGGGCAAGTCAAGAAGTGCAAGGGAAGTCCCCCTTACCCATGGTTTTGAAGAAAAATGGAGCCCCTCCATATAAAAAAAAGAAAAAAAAGGAGAAAGACAAAGAAAAAGAAAAAGAATGAAAAAGAAAGTTGTGGAATAAAGTACAAAAGAAATGGGGTTCCCAAACAGTCCATGGAAAGTGAATAATAGGATGACTTATGAGCACTAAAGAGAAATATGAAGGAAAAGGAAAGGAAGTGTTGTGAGCACCACATTTACTGAGGATTAAAGTCACTGAGCCTAAATGACCATACCTTTGCACTTAGCGCCCTTACAAGCCTTGAAAAAACCTTTTTGATCTTGAGTGAGCCGAAACAAATGTTGATTGGAAAATAGGGGCAAACCTATGGGTGAAAGCATTCATTGTGTTCTTCCTTGTGAGAGTGACCGTTGCATTTGATTCTGAAGCTTTAAACTGTGAACCATTGTGTGAATATGGAATCATTCCTTGTGTGAGGGCATTTGAACACTCTGGTTGAGCTTGAACTTGCATTTGAAGTAAGTATTGTGAGCATGAGGTTTTTTGATATTGGTGATCACAACTTGAATCTTTGAGTGCACATTTGATCTTTGAATAAGTAAATTGTGTCTTGTTGTGTGCATTCATGATTGAGTCTTGTGCAACACTGTTCAAGACACCATTTTGAACGACTGAACTAGAGTTTGCTTGAGGACAAGCAAAAGTTTAAGTTAGGGGTGTTGATGAGTCTACAAATTGGACTCATTTAGGGCTATATTTTGATAGAATTAGTGTCCTCAAATGCATATTTTGTCTCAATATCAGATGAAAACCGTTTTAAGTATATAGGCTTGGAGGCAAAGCATGAACACAATCGAGCGAAAAAGGAACAAAGGCAATTGAAAGAACGAAGAAGCGAGGACCTGAAGATCACCGAACCCATTCGACATGTCGCCAACAGGTCCTATCCTCGCCTTTTGTTCCAGTGAGCTGAGCCCTGAAGGAAAGGATCAAATTGGCGATGAATAGGAGCAGTCGGCGTATCGCCGAGTAGCTCCACGAAGTAGTACTATGTCACCCAATGGTCCAAACACGACGATGCTGAAGGATAAAGCAAGACGGCGATGAAACCTACCAAAGGGCGGATCACCGAGTTGATTGGTGATCTGGACTAACGACGTTGAATGATCCGCTGCAGCACATATTTTTGAAAACTATAAATACTCGTTGAAGAGTTGTAGTTTAGTATCAGATTTTCTAATATAGAATTTTTAATATAGACTTTTGAGTTCTAAGTTTGGAGAGGGTTTTGAAGAACTTGAAGGTTCAAAGGGTTTCAACTCTAAGAAATTGGACTTGGGTTTTGTGGATTCTTCTATCGTGGCTTGTTTTGAGACTTAAATCTTCATACCCATTTGAATGTGAACTCATTTTAGTATAAATTTCTATACCTTTTTCATGTCTAGCTAAAACCCCAATTCTTGGGGTGTGATTTTGTGAATATGGGTTAGATTATCTGTAGGGTCTTGCTTGTTGATAATTTATTTGTTGTTGAGATGTGATTTCGTTTAGTAGTTATGGTGGAACTTAATGAAATTGTAGTTGTAAATACGATTTCACCTTTGTGTTTTTGGCTTGCTCGAGAGATGAGTCGTAGAACTAAGACTACTAAATTGATGGCCGGTGGGAGTGGGTCGACATGAGGTTCAACTCGAGATAGTGAACCCTAGTTTCATTCCCACACACTCAGCTCGAGAGAGGGAGTGGGCTAAGGCGGAGGCTGCTCTTCATGCGACAAGTGGGTGTCTGAGAGGAACCCATTTGATTCGGGGTAAGTTGCTCGAGAGAGAATTTATCCCCTCTATTGTCTAGCCTTGTCACAAATATTCAATATATTTACTGTCAAAAGCATGTACCCAATAGTTTAGTTTTTCCTGTATTCCTATCACATCCCAAGAACCCCATCTCCTTGATTAGTACTTTTTTTGTATTTTTTGTTGTTTTTACTTGTGACAAAACCCCCATTATTAATTGACGCTTGCATCACCCCTTAGATTTAGCAATGTTTGTATTCAACAATGTTTTCAACTATGACTAATTAGAACTAAATTTTATTTTTCTACTAATTCTCAAGTCCACTCCCTTGGGATTCAACCCCAACTCTTGGTTGGGTTACTTTACTATTGTACGATCGTAGACACTTGCATTGGAAGTTGTGTCTTGATTATGCAAATATTACAGATCGCCGAGTGATTCTGCGAAGTAGAGTTAGATTGCCCCAAGTTACCGACTTGGAGAATGCTAAAGGCTAAGGCAAAAGGGCGATGGAATCGACCAAAGGGCGGATCGCCGAGTTGATCGGCGAGCCCGACTTACTGCGCCGAATGGCCCTTCGCAACATATTTTTGGTGATTATAAACACATTTTTGAACATTTAGTTTAGCATCTTGGATCTTTTAATCTATCTTTTATCATACTTTCAAGTTTGAACTCTGAGTATTGAGACAAGTTTTTCCTTAGCTTTGAAGAATTGATATTTTTCACTTTTGAGAAATTGGAAGTGGGTCTTTGAGATTATTCAATTTGGACCTTTGTAAAGACGAAATCAATCTTACCCAGTTGATGCAAACTCAATTTGGTAATGATTTATATCTTTTTATGATGTCTAGCTAAAACCCCAATTCTTGGTGTGTGATTGTGTGATTATGGGCTGATTTAGTTTATGGGTATTGCTGATTGTTAGTTTAAATGTTGTTTAGAAATGATTTAAATCAATAATTGTGGTTTAAATTAAAGAATTGTAGTTGCAAATGCAGTTCTACCTTTGTGTTTTTTAGCTTGCTCGAGAGAGAGGTTTTAAAACCAAGATTATTGGTTGATGGTCTGTGGGTATTGGGTTGTCATAGGTTCAGCTTGAGAGAGTGAATCCTAAACCCTTTTCCACACATTCAGCTCGAGAGAGTGAATGGACTAAGGTGTAAGCTGTTCTTATTTTGCATGCTTGTCGATGTTCGAGAGAAATTGACTTGATTTGGGGTAAATTGTTTGAGAGAAAGATTACCTCCTCTGTAGTCTAGTTTATTCACTAATATTCAGCTATTTCCTAAAAGTTGCAATTATCCATTTGTCTACATTAGCCTATAATAGAATCACATACCAAGAACCCGTCTCATTATTGTTATTCCATATTATTTGTTGATGCTGTAGTTGATAATTAAAACCAAACCCCCCTGTCATTTGACATTCGTGTCACCCCCTGATTTGAATTATGTTTTTATTAGATAATGTCTATTCCTATGACTGATTTGAGAATATTCATACTTTCCTATTGAATCTTAAACACGTACCACTCCCTATAGGATTCGACCCCAACTCATTTAATTGGGTTATATACTGGCTAACAATCGTTGATGCTTAGAATTGGAAGAAGTGTCTTTGAAACGTTATTAATCAAAATGGTGCCACTGTCGGGGAGTGGTGTTGGTTAAGATTCTTTGGTTAAGTTGAATTTTTTTATTTTTAGTCATAGTTGAATCTACTTACATTTAGTTTTGGTTTGTGTGTTGCTGTTTTAGACAAAGGAAATGAGTGTAAACGGAAGCAATGGTAGTCAAGTGAGCCACCAAGATGACATCGGTAACCTCAAAGATGTCAATGAGACTAATGTCAATGACTCTCAACTAATGGGTGGAATTGGTGCCATTCGCTTGCCTCCGGCTGAAGGGAACAGTGTGTTCCATATTACAAGTACCATGTTGCAGCTCTTGCAATTAAAAGGGTTGTTTGGTGGGATGGCTCATGAGGATCCCCATGAGCATATTAGACAATTTGTTGATGTTTGCGGGCCGTTCTCCTTCAAGAACATATCCCAAGAGTCGGTCCGATTGAGGTTGTTCCCATTTTCTTTAATGGGAGAAGCATGTAAGTGGCTCGCTAAATTGCCACGCGAATCTATCACTTTGTGGGAAGAGATTGTCACTGCATTTCAAGTGCGATTTTTCCCTACTTCGAAGATGACGACACTTCGGGAAAGCATCCATAACTTCAAGCGTTTGGAAGGTGAGCCAATTCATGAGACTTGGTTACGATTCAAGAAGTTGGTGGTGCAATGTCCAACTCATGGTTTTCCCGACAATGTTTTGCTGCAATATTTTTACGAAAGCCTTGATTCGGTGAACAAGGGTGTAGCTTACCAACTTTCTCCGGGAGGTTTGATGTAACAACCTTACATTATAGTAGCCCATCTTTTGGATGATAGGACCACAATTAATCGGGCTTGGTACACCTGCAAAGATCATGTCTCCCCTCTCACGTTTAAATTTACCAAGGAGCAGCTTGAGAAACACCAAGAGAGGGACCAAAACATGGCAAAGTTCATGACACAACTTGACATTTTGTCCAAAAATGACATGTGAGTTGGTGCTAGAAATGTCACTGATGTGGGTATTGGGTGTGTAAACCCTGATGAGGCCAAGTTTGAAGCATTGCACAACGAAGAGGTGAATTTCCTAGCCAACCAATGAGGTGGTTATCATGCAAACTACCCGAGGCAGGGTGGTAACCAAGGTTAGAACAGGGATGAAGGCTGGAAGGATCGTGATAGAGAATGGAGGGATTGTAACCCCACTTGGAAAGAAAGAGACAGGGAGAAGGATATATATGTTCCTCCTCACGAGCGCAAAAAGCCCAAAGATTCTGAGGGTGGCCGGTCTGAGGATATGCTATCTCGTATTCTCACCAAGGCTGAGGGGTCTGATAAAATTATAAAAGAGATGAAGGAAGATATGTCGACCCTTAGCCAGACGATTACTTCTCATTCTGTACCTATCAAATAGTTGGAGACCCAGATGGGTCATATTTCTTCACATTTAAACCCGAGACATTAAGGGGGGTTGCCTTGTGATACTA
Organism: Solanum chiquidenum; assembly: GCA_029582725.1. Taxonomy (NCBI): domain Eukaryota; kingdom Viridiplantae; phylum Streptophyta; class Magnoliopsida; order Solanales; family Solanaceae; genus Solanum; species Solanum chiquidenum. The sequence goes on from JAJOOS010021648.1 coordinate 24,188, forward strand.
TGGACAACGCCAAGAATGAAGTTTGAGTGAGGACTTGCGTCATACCACGATGTTAACTAAGCCACTGCTTGGGAGGCAACCCAAGTTTTTATTTTCTTTCTTTTTGGTTTTGAAATAATGGTGTGTTGATTGTGCAGCTGAAAAAGTGGAATGTGTTTGGAAAGTGGTGATTGGTGAGATAAATGTCCAGTCGGCAACTCGCCAAAGAGGTCGGCGATCTCGATTTGGACGGCCATTGGAATCAAGAAATTTCAAGGAGTATGTAAAACTCAGCGAGCCCATGGACTACTTGGCGAATCGTCGACCAGGTCCGCATTCACAACTTTGTCCGCCATTTGGACCCCCAAATTAACTAGAGGTCCTGTAAAAATCAGCGAGGTAAGTTCCCACTTGGTGTGTCACCGAATGGGTCGGCGAGCAAAACTAATGTCGCCGCACAGGCGAGAACTCGACGGTTTTAAAGGCCAAAGGTTTAAACTTTCAAATTCTTTCACATTCCCTGACTTTTTAACTTCCCAAAATCACACCCTCACTATATTTTCCCATTTTTCTGTGTTATTATCGCTTGTTAGTCATTGATTGTGTCACGCCCCGAGCTACCCCTGAGATGCGGACACGGGACCTAGGACCACAAGTGATCCCAAGCTAACCCTGTTGGCATGATCATGAGCATACTAAAGATAATAAACTGATGCGGAAGCTAAATCATAATTTAAAATGAAAAGATGGGGAATACCTATATACTATAACTAAGATAAATGATAACTGATGAGTTTAATACAAAGAAGATATTAACTCAATTCTAAGTTGAATCTAACTATGTCTGAAAATAGCCTCTAACTGACTAGAAATGCTGGGATAGGCCCCAGCTAAGTCTAGCAAAACTGAAACTAAAGGACTAAAAATAATGAAAGAAACTCATGACTATTGTCCTCAGAGAATGAGGAGTCACCACTGATTCTGCTGAATTGGAGATCGAGAACCGATCTAAGCGTTATCTGGATGCTGAGAACCTGAACCTACATCACGAGAAGATGTAGCGGACGTATGCGTCAGTACTTGAAAGGTACTGAGCATACATGATAGAATACAGCTGAAATAACGTATAACTGAACAAAGCAAATAGGCAATGATATAATCTGAACATGATATAGATACTGAATACTGAGCTAACTAAATGCAATGACCAATTTATAACATGCTGAGACTGAATACTAAACTGTACTAAAATATGGTCAATGCAATAGAGTCTGATTGAACTGTGGGTGCTACTAACAACCGATAATAAAACCACATGAGCTAAATATGGAGTTTGATGTATACGCCCATCGAGAGGACCCAATATACCCGGAAAAAGGTAAAGAGGCATGCTGGCATGATCACTAACTGATATTGCCCACAGAGGAGACTTACACCTACGTGGCTCGTAGTTCTAGGACTATATGGGTACGCTGAACCCTAGTCCAACTCTGTATTATGCTACTCTCAATAGATTAAGTGATTAACACATTACGACTGAATTACTGTAAGTTACTGGATAACTCGAACTGAACATGCAAACTGAGAATACAACAATTAAACTGATATTGATGCATTAATAACTGAGGCATGTATAACTGAATGACTGAAATATCTGACCTAACATGTGTAATTCAAGAACTAAAGAAATACGTAGCTAGGGTTCTGGAATTCATGCAATAAACTGAATATTAACATACTAATCTGATTTGGTTCATTCTAATAGCTAAGAACCCAATAATTCTAACATTTGAGAAACCCTAGGTCTATTCATGATAACAGAATCAAGAAACTGACTGAAAACTAGGGACCTAATGGGTGAAAGGAACCCACTAGTGAAATCCCACATGCCTGGTGACGAATTTCACGGAGAAATATTTCGATTTCAGGGCTGGAAATGAAGAAAACTTACTGCGTTC